>JAVCKS010010492.1:347-11802 GCA_032273685.1 Pteraster tesselatus
TGTATGTAGGTTTGTGGTGTATGTAGGTTTGTGGTGTATGTAGGTTTGTGGTGTATGTAGGTTTGTGGTGTATGTAGGTTTGTGGTGTATGTAGCTTTGTGGTGTATGTAGGTTTGTGGACAGTTGGTTCTTTAAAGACAACGACAATAAATAATATATGGTTCAAAATGTTGTCCGGCTCTTTTAATCTTTGAATGTCGAGATCGAGTTTCTAAGTTTGATGGCGTCGTAAAATGTATTTTTTCCAGAAATAGCAAAAATATAACAAATAGGTTGTTGTTATGGCATATGCAATAGCGTAAGCTATCCAAAACTTCAAGATGCCTATTGCCATTTCCCCCGGCCTTTAGTCTATTTTCCATAGTGGCTCGACTGAGCAATAGGGTAATATGCGAACGTGACGACTGCGTAATATTTTGTTTATCTGAATTCTATCCTCTTATCCATATACCGCCCAGAGAGACGATTAATTGGTCGAGAAAGGTGGTCATGTACTCTTAAAACGAGGCCAGTTCATGCTTCGTTCTGCTTTCGCTGGCTGACGGAGAACGCCGAAGCCGTCAATTCCTAGAACAGTCTCACAAACTGTCAACCCATTTGGGGGAAATGCTCACGTTCTCAAGCGATTAAACCCGTATTATATAAATGGAGCTTGACTTATAATCAGGCTAGAATTAGGTAAAGATTGGTTAAATCACAGAGAAATCATCCGGACGGTTCGGGGGGAAACAAATTGCGTACGGGACTAAGTTCACGCTGTAGACGACATACTCTTTACAAAAAAACAATTGTTATTTAATAGGTTGACACAGGCACTTTGAAGTCCATACGACCGAACACACGCGTAGGCACGTGCAGCGGATTACGCAGGCCTACTTCAGTCACCGCAGTTTACATTCTAAAAGCCGAAATCATGATATGATCGCGAGGTTGCAGTAAAACCACTTTGAAGTAATATCGCTTCAAGGCACCTTTTTTATCTTAATTGTAATTGTACGGGGCTTATACCATCCTTTCCTATCGATGAGGAATTACTGGTAAACTACGCCGTGCATAGGTGAAGGTAAGATTTAACGTTTCCTTCCGATGAGTAGAATCAGTAGAAGAGAAGAAAAATAAACTGGTTTTTAAAACAGTTTTGACGCAGGCACGGGAGCTTATTTCCCAAGGCGATAAATCAACCAAAACGTCTTACCGATCGACCTCAACGGAAACCTTTGAAACGGAATCCTTCAAGAGAAGGTGTTGAATATAATTATTTCTAACTAGAAAAAAGGTTTTTCTTGGCTCCTACGAATCGATGGAAGATTAAAATTACATGTAGTTTGGTTCACTTTAGTGAGGGGTATCTTGGTAAAATAATCAATTGGCCTAATTGTAAAATGATGGACGCTTCAGACAAAACGTGTCCAAGAGTGTCCCTTTAGTTACAAGTACCTTGTCAGTATGTTTGTTTCCAAAAGATTAATGATTAAAGTTTTCCCTTCAAGTCGTATAATATCGCTTTTTTGTATTAACGTGCTAATACGTAATGTTAGCAAAAGACGACAACGAGTTGTCATGGAGACTGTAGTAGGTGTTACGGTATTAATATTACTAAAAGTTTAAAGGGGTATTTTTCTTATTTTTCTGGGGGCCTGCGGGGGTCTAACATTGAGCATGATTGCGTTTTCCCACTGAGAATGTTTGGACCCGGACCCAGGCCAGGACCCCCGGACCGAGGCAAGGACCCCCGGACCTACGCTAGGACACAACTCCGCACAGACTTGCCAAAAATGCTAATAAACAGTTAGATTGGGGAATATTGAAAAATCAGATTCGTCAGTCTCTGCCTATGTCAATGCACAATGCCCATGTGCAATTTAAGATTGATTAGCCAACCCATTGAGAAGAAAACTGGATGCAGACAGACGGACAGAATTTTGCTCATTCTATAGTAGGATTACCGCTCCCAAATCTCATTGTATTCTCATGCAAATAAAATACAACTGGTGATGGAAGGCATTGGCTGAAATAAGGTGAAACAAATAGAAAGGTTGGTCTAATAATTTTCCGTAAGCTATACATAATTATACGTCTTCAGTTCAAACGTTTGCAATTATACAAGTGCATGGGCATTCATGGTTTTGCACATGGAATCCATTGTGTCATGTTGTGTGATCTCTATGAACATTTTGTTTAAAGGCAGTTGTCACGTCAATCAATAGACATCGTTATGCTTAATAACTGTAAACCACTTCCATGCTCTTGTTGTCGTTATGCAATTTTCGACCAGTAATTCGGCAACGTTTATCGTTTATGTAAGTTATATATCGCCTTTATATATCAACTTGATTGGGGACGAAAGTAAATTACGTCTTGCTATACTATTTACAATAAGCTGCTAAACGAAAAGTCCACCCGCCTGTCATGTTTAGATAATATGAAAGTGTGTGAAATTTCGGATTAGGAAATCGCATAAAGAAAAGATGTTGTCATAATGCGCCTGCCGTCATGCACGCCGCCATTTTTTTCTAAAATCTCTGTAAATCCGGGATATTGTGACGTAGCGGCTGCACCTCGACTGTCGGCCAGCAACACTGCATGTAGCTATCTCCAGCAAATTAACTGTGCTGTTGAGCTTTGGGAACCCACACAATTATTTATACAGGGCTTTTTTTAACCTTCCAACCCAGGATTAGGTAAACAAAATACCCACACATGGCGCGCCTATGATAAAGATTTTCACGAGGTGTAGCCATACGTCACAATTCCCCGGATGTCGCGCGAATTTTAAACAACATGGATGCGCGCAGTGTATACAACTGAGAAGCTAGAAATCGTAAATACATTGGGCGCGCACTTCGTTATCGATAACATAGAATAATATACTGATTATTGATTATTTATATTTCTAAATTATCTTTTACACTAAATAAAATGTTATCAGGACTTCCCCTTTAGGAATACGTGTGTAATAAAGGACCCCAGATATGAAAAACGCCACTCAATACAAAATGGCAACCATACAATAAGGTTTATCGCAAATACAAACCGCAAAGGATCATGGAATTACAATCGGAGCAACTGCGCCATCACACGGCAGTAGGACAAGTTTTGAAAAAAAATAATTGCAAAATAAGCAACACGCATAGCGCGGTAATACTGTTTACTGTACTCGATCGATCATGCAAATCTACAACTATAATAAATAATAGTACAGCATTACTATTAGTATTGCTCCTTGTTGCATCCCATAATGCTTTACAAGAGGGCGCCCTCTGTTGGTAAAAAGCTATTTGCGATCAACTTTATGTATTAACTATAACCAAAGAACCAAGAAGCCTAAAGAATTATCATGGTGAAAGATGTCATGTGGATATAATGAACAATTGATACAAAGAACACTTTTATGATAAAGTGGCTAGCTTTCTGGCACCGGACCCGAGTATTTTGTCATTAAAGTTCCGCTACTGTGCGGCACACACAGGATCCTGTCGCTGGGGGAGGGGGGCTGGTTTTTTGGGGTAATATTTAGGAGGGGCTTGGTAATATTTAGGAGGAGGGGGGGGGGGCCAGGATGATTATTTCCTGTATTATACTTTAGCATGCAGAGCTGCACGTACATGTGCGTACCGTACATGCCACAGAGCTGTATTTGGTACATGCGCAACTACCACGCACTGTCGCCAGCGGTTGCAGCTCCGGCTCGGCTCGGCTCGGCTCGGCTCGGCTCGGCGTACGCGCGGGGACAGCCGGGATGGGTTTTATAATTCACAATGTGACCCATCCTATCAAAATCAGGGACATGTCACGCAACTCCGTTTTACGTTATTAGCAATTGAATCAATGAGAAGTCAAAAAACTGGTCCGGAGGTGAACATTTTGTTATAGTGATAAAAACAATCCTCAATATGTAAAGTTTTGTTTCTGTAAATATGAAATCTGAAAACCATTGCAAAATATCATTTTTTAAAGCATTTCCCTAACTGTTTTTTCATGAATAGTCAGAAAATTAGATTTTTCTCCACATTATCTAAAATGAGGAACATTAGAGGAACATCTCCATGAAGATTGGGAGATATATCACATTGGTAACTATGCGATTTTATACATGCTAATTCTTTTCATTGTTGAAAACAGCTAATCTTTAACATTGTTTTCCTAAAAACACGCACCTGTAAAAATGAAAATAACAGAGATCTATAAATGTAAGTAACTCAACGTAGGAATGTCCCACATTCATTTTCGGATAATTTTAAAGCTAATAAATTGTAGTTACTAAAACCTATCTCAACTCAATTTCTTTTTGGGGGCAATGTCCCTGATTTTGATAGGATGGGTCACATTAGGATATTCTGTACCTCCGGAAAGTTTCTGAGACATGTTTTTATTATTTTTAGTGGGGGGGGGGCGACTGGGGGGCGGCACATTTTTATGGTTTCGTCTTCGTTTGGTGCAGGCAGAGTTGTAGGATTAGAGTTAGCATTCTTCACATTTTAACATTAACTCAGCGACAAGAAACGTGTCACCAACGGAGAACGCCAATTATAGCTTGCCAGCCGGACATAATGTCACATGGGTCGGGATGAACATTCAAATTTTCTGCCTGGATTTTTAAGAGCAAAATATTCGGATCCGGTGCCGAAACACTAGCCAAATCCTGCAATAAATGCGTAGATATTTATTTACTACACGAGAAAAAAACCAAGTGGACTCACTCTGGTTCTTGGTCGTTGAGTCCGGACGTATACGTGTCCACAGACACGTGGCGAACTGCGAATACCACAATTTTAGAAGTATACTTCCCGCGGACCGGTCGAATTAGCCAACATTCAAACTGTTTCCGAATAGCACTATTATTGATGCCGATTAATACTTCGAACGGGCGGCGCCATTGCTCTTACAGTAGACAGTTAAGTATTTCTGGATGCCAGAACATTGCACTATGCAAGCCCTACAGAAGAGAACGATAAAGCACAGAGCTCTATCGTAATCGTACAATAACACAAAGAAAGGCATTGAATTGGAAAACCTTGAGGGCCACGCCCGTCACGCCACGCCCGTATTTTTTTCCCTACGACGATTAAGGCTAAGTTAATAATAGTACGGTCTAGTTTGGGGGAGGGATAGTTACAGTAATAACAATAATAATAAACAATCTCTAAACCCAACCCCAAACCAAACCCTAATCCTAATAAAGTTAGAATTAGGGTCGGTTTTAGGGATACCGTTGGGGTTAGGATCATATCATTAATATTATTACTATAATTACGATACCTATCTCTCCCCCAAATCTAGACCGTACTATTCTAATTTGGCCTCATTCTTTCTATGAAAATATTACCTCATCCGTCCTACGATTAATAATGACGCCGCCCGTTAGCCAAGCTTACACCACGAGGTAAAACGGTGGCGCTGCCCATGAACTGTGAAGACTAATTATTACAAATTATATAACGAGTTATTTATGACACATTTATTGAAATGTGTATTATTAGCTTTGCATATAATCAACTTTGTTCTGATGTCAGTCTCTCCTTAATAGTAGATGCTGAAATTGCTTGCAGAACTAAACACAATTTTTGCCTTGTGTAAATACTGAGTGTTACTGAGTGAACATAAACAAAAACAAGGGAAGAAATTATTGATACGTTCCCAGTGAAATTGTGTATCCCTCGCAAGCTCCCCCTCCCCAGAAAATAAAATGTTCCGGCCTTCTTAAAAAACTAGATACGCTCTGGTGAGTAGGTACTAGGTAGGAGATGTCGAAAAATAATTCGAGTAACGATAGTATTGTGTAGTACATGTAACGTGTAGTACGTGTTGGCCCAAATCTACTACAGTGCAAAATGGCTGTACCAAGTTTGTACTAGCTGTTATGTGATCTCCAGGCACGCGCTGTTTATTTGCCGTTTGGCCAGGAACGGCCAATTTCAGACCGAAATTCGCCCGCGCACGGAGGAAACTGCCTCGGCCAATTTCTGCGGTAAACATTTGGTAGAGCTGGTAGCGCTCGTGTGTGGAGGGCTGAACATTAGTTTCAGCAATAGAATCGAATGGTCTTTTCCTCAGTGGTTTTAACAATAAAAATCAAACTTTTGTGCGGAAGCATTATCAATCATTACGTAGTATTACTCTGGCCCCAGTCACTGTCTAAGCGTATGGATATGAGGTAGCCAAACAAATCAGTTCTACGCTGACGCAAGTGTTTGTAGAGAAAATAGTGCTGCTACGCGCCTTGGCACTAACATTTGGTAAACTGTTTTCTCTCTTCAGTGATAGAAATAACAAAGTTGTCTGTCTGCCCGCAGACAAAAGTCCACGGTGCACCTACCGGCGATATGGATTGCAAACTTTATTTTAGAAGTGGGAGGGAGCCCCTTGACTAAACGTCGGCGGGATTGTTATCCCTAGCATGGGCATCATCAATCCCTTGCACCTCTGATGCCTGCAAACCTGTGTATCTCTGTAGGTCGCTCGTGCACGCGCACCAAACGATTTTTAAGCAACAATCACGACCATAAAGTAGCGCGGCCGTACTACGTCGTTTCACGTGATGCGCAGCACAGTGGACAATTGCTTTGTAGTCCCGTATTTGCGCACTCTAGGCGATCGATGAAGATTTTGTCTGGATATAGCTACAATTTTGTTGCCGAATATTTAGCCTGCAAGATATCAAGCATCTTGTCACCAGCGACATTTGGATACTAGCAATTAAGTTTGCCGGTGACCGCGCACCAGACGATGTATTGCAGATTTTGGTCGCTTAGGACAATTAATACAAAGTGTGCGGCTCAGGAGAATGTTCAGGAGTAGAATCCGCAGCAGGACAATACAGCTGGTTGCGCCACCGGATGCGGGAAGTGTTCGATTGGACTAAAACAATCGAATGTTAAACCTAACATGCCAAGTCATAATTTCAGAAATACGTACTGTTGTTCATAATTATTTTGTATTGGCATACATAGCCTAGCCCCTTTAATAAATAATGAAGCGGAAATGAAACAATCCTCACACAAATCAATTTATCCGAAGAATGACCTTTGAGACTAATTTCGTTAGATTCAGCCGTATTTGTTCAGGAGCTTGAGACCGCACCGCGTTACTAGTTTTATTACCGCGGATACTCTAACGTATTCACGGTATTATGTCTGATACTTTCTTTTATTTTGGGGAAAAACGCAAAAAAAGGGAAATTAGTATTTTAATAAATGCCTGCTAGACTAATACGTTTAACCTTTCACCGGCGTGTTGCTACTACTATAGTACCGGCTGTATTAGTATTACACCCTGTGTGGGCGATATTCAAGGAGTTCGAAGTCTTAGCGCGTTTACACTGGAAAGAAGCAGGCCACGTCAGGACCTTATTATTATTATCCACTTTCCTTACATTTTACATAATTTCTCGAGTGGTTTTTCCACGGCTGGATGTATAAGCTACATCGATTGAGTAAGACAACAAGTCTATCGTTTCGATATAATTTGGTCACATTTTTTACCGGCACCATCCTGCAGACCTAACGTTTGCATAACTATTTGCATAACCTTTTCGCGAGCGAACAATTATCCTACGAAACAAGTTTCCAATACTCGCAATTCTTATTATCATAGTCGCCGTAGTAAAAACAGGTCCTAGCTGAATAACATGCTTCGTGCACTGTAGCGAAATCTTACCTACGGGATTGCCGAATGGATATTGCAGTGTGTACGTGCTACAAACACACAGAGCAACGCAAACATACTCACACAAAACCGTGTAAACAGGGTGTATCATTTTTAGCAGCGCTCGATTGTCCCGTTCTTGCGGCGAGAGTCCTGTTGGTAAATTGCGCGCTCTTTTGACAGGAAATAAAACGGCGCACACGCCGCTGGACCTACCGGCGTGATATTACAAACGTCGCTAGAGGGGAAGTGCTCTGATTAGATAGTAACTGGGATACAACGCGCGCTGTAATTCTGCGAGGAACGACGAGACAAATGCAAGCACCCTTCATCAAACGCACACGTTTATAATAACCAAGGACTTCCTATCGTTTCTAATCAGTGTATAATAGTCTTTGCTTAAAAAAAACATTTCCTGATATACCAACAGCGATCATCAATTTCACAAAGCCTACCGTCGGGAACAGTCTTTGGCCAAGATGGGCATTCATGCACTTCACTGGCCTAATAACGAAGAGAAGTTTTGAAATTCCAAACCAGGTGTTTTATTGGCTTTTAATCATGTTATAACACGTTTCTTTAATGACAAGCTTATATTTGGTTGGTACCAGCTGCTTATTTTATAACGAAATGTCGACTGATTATAGCAAGTGCACAATACACTTGGTTTGTTACTCTGTGGCACCCGTTTTTATAACACGATCGGTTATAACGATAATGTAGAGGGTATCCACAGGGATTTTTGACCGCGGTTCTCCGTCTCCGTCTTTGCAGGTTTTATTTATTGTTATTATCGTTCAGTATGGCAAGCTTGTCGCTGGCTTACTGGGATCAAAATATGGGGGCGATGCCAACATTCTCAAAGTAAAACCTGTCTATTAAAGCCCTTCAAAGGAAATGAAACAGGTGGTTTTTCCGTGAAGTTTAACGTGTAATTTTTTGTCAATGATGTCAGTTGGAATATCCCTCTCCTTCCTCATGAATCTGCATAGACTATCCATCTTTGCTTCAACTCCACTATTTAGCCTCAGGAGATAATAATGTATTGCTACAGAATAATGCACAGCGAATTAATGCATACCTGCTTACGCCTACTACTCTGCTGTAATAAAGCAGGGAATTGGAATAAAAAGCAAAACAATTCGCTTAGACCATCACTAGAATTCAGTGCGGTGAATAAGTGCTGATGCGACGCGACGGCAACGCGACGCGACAGAAAATCGCCACGTCGGCGTCAGGTCGGGGCAGTACGTGCGGGGGATTTCGGTGCCGACGCGACAGCTTTTCAGGTCCATATCAAAGATGCCTGATATTCGTAGGGCTGTTGGGGTTGAGTTGCAGTGTACTAATTGCGTGTTCATTCACACACAAAACTTAAAATGGCGGGGCAGTGTGCGCCTGCATTTACTTTCAGTCTCCGTACGGAGCAAACCCATTAGTTGATAGGGTTATCACAATTTAGCTGGCGAGGCGGAAAACCCGCTACATTTGTAAAGCAGCAAAACATTCCCAAACGGAAAATCCTGAATCCGGTATTATACGTCAATACGGCACAGATAAATGACCTTGGTATGTTAATATCATTAATATAACATTATAAACAACTTAATCGCATTAAGTACTCATCCAGTCATCTATTCATGTTCCTCGGTGAATGAAGTCCCATCAAATCTAATTATTATCCCCAGCTAGAATCTCAAGCGTTTCGACATGAGTTTCCACAACACGGTTCGACTATAGATTTATACGGTTAGACCTAATGGAACAAGACGCACGTACGGCCTTGCGCGGCGTGTGGAGTACCGCACTAATTTGATCTTAGGATAAACAAAACCATGCGTACAATCGCCTGTATAGATGCGACGAACGCTCATTGCATAGCAATTAGATCCGAAGCACTGCAGAATCGGTACGGCAAAGGCATTCGCGGCTAATTAAATCACGGAGTTATCGAGTCCAGGGGTTTTATGACGCGTTTGAAAAGGTCGTGTTTAATATTCCATAGGTTAACTGCAAACCACGGTTACCGGTAGTTTCCGCACTACAATTAAAGCAAACAAAAACAGAGACCTCGAAAACTAAAATAAATGAGATTCACATGAGTGTAGTATCAGGGAGAGATACTTCACGGAGCACCGGCCGCCTGTTAATCAGTTGCTTCTTCGGCGAATGTCCCCCCTGTTTCGTCAAGGGTGGGGCAGCAGACCCCAGCGCGGCTTGGCACTCAGGGAAATCCCGCCGATCTGCCTTCCCGTCTTCGTGACCAGAATCGTAGGTTGATAACCCGTCGTTTCCTGATAATGGCTTTTCAGAGTCTACCCTGATTGCGGACTTCTGACGTGGTCGAACTCTATCTCTCGACTTAATTTGATTGACTGAAGGTCCCGCTGTTGTCTTCCGCTTCAGAGCCTGCAGAGAAAGTCGCGAGCCGTATGGAGGAATAGACCCATCCGTGAGCCCTCCCACCAAGCTGCGCTTACGGACGGCCCTGATTGGTCGTCTGGTGCTCGTGGTTGGACATTCGAGACTTTTTCGTTTGTACACCTTGTGTTGCCGTCTTCTAACGGCGATGGTTTCGGTTGCTGCGTCAGGAGCGTGAACAGGAGCCTTCTTGTTAGTTTCCCTTACGTATTCGCTTCTCGGTGTTATCTGCATACCGTTCATGCGATTCTCCAGACGATTTGAGTCCACGTACTCTGCGTTTTTCGGTACCGATTTGGCGTGTTTCGTGTCGTGAATCCTCCGATCCGGACTGCCTCTAGTCGGGGCGAATACCGTCTTCGTACTGCGTCCACTAGTCTCTTTCCTGTGGTAGTTAAAATGATTGGCGAACGCATTCGAAGGATTGGCGGACTGTTTGAATGTCAGGTTTACTCTGCGTGCCGTGGCGAGTTTGTACACATTACTAGGCTTACCGTGGCGGTACCTCTCCCTATCTGATATGCTGCGGGTTACTTTGTTCGTTGTGTCAGCCCAGTCGCTTCGAATCTTACCGGCAGCCGAAACTTTAGATTCAATCTCTTCTTTAGGTATGTCACAATTTATAGAGAAACTCACACTTGTCTGAGTAATATTTTCCGAATCTTCCCCAGGGCAGCTAAACTCAGCATCGCCGATTCCCGCCGTCGTAATTCCGTCGCCACGACTCTTTGTCCCGTTCGATGACGTCGAGGGTAAGGGCGCTGTTGACAACGGTGACGTCACCGTACTTATCTGGGCTTCCATGTCAGGCACCGTCAGATCGTGGTTGGTGGTACTACTCTCATCATCTTCATTGGCCTTGTTATTAGTTTCTTGTTGAAGCATGAGCGCTACCTTGAAGTGAAAACTGCCATTTTTGTGTCCGGCGAGCTCCATGGCCATCTGTTGATGATAAGGAAAAATTGTTAATCTAGTGAAACGGCAAGGAAAACAACTTGACATTTGGCAATTGGAAATGTGTACAAATTAACAGGGAGTTGTTTCGCAAGCGAACGTGATTAACCGCCTGGCCGTTAGTTGGTTACACGTGGCAGTGGGTGTACCGGAGGAGTGGGTGGTACGGCTGTATTTACGAGATTTCTGAAACTTGAGCTCACATACTGGTCTCACCCATCCTTTAAGTCAAACTTGAAAAGTTAAGGTCACATGATACAAAATCTGCACTAGTTATGTTAATACGAGATATTCCTTTTCACTTACGGCTTCATCGTATAACTTATGAGGACAGATTTCATCTGATGTATTTGCCGTCTTCTTGGAGGCGATGCCGTCGAGGGCGCTCTCGAACCGCCGAATAACCTTACGGTGGTGCCGGTCGCGCTTGCGCAGA
>JAVCKS010010504.1:0-16369 GCA_032273685.1 Pteraster tesselatus
CCCCCCCCCCCCCCCCCCCCCCCCCCCCCCCCCCCCCCCCCCCCCCCCCCCCCCCCCCCCCCCCCCCCCCCCACGAGGAGCTCGGCATTCTTTACTTTTTAGTAATTGAAAGAGTCCTGGTGCATTGCGCGGGTACTTTCCTCGCATCCAAGCGGAGCGTACGTTGTCTACATGGATTGGTCTGTTGGTTGTGACGTCATCTGTTCTCCAATTGTTTAGATTCCGGTTCCAACTTGAACAAAACACAGGCGTTTTTTTTACCGCCTTTACCGGTTGTGTGGTGGTACTTCCACTTATAGTTGACTTTAATTTTTGTTTGGACCCGGAAGCGTAAAATCACGTGGAGCGATACGCCACGGCTTAAACATCGAATAGGCGTAAATAGCATTGAAACAACTGAGACGTCATTGCGAAAGGAGGGTGGGATGTTAATTAAGACACATTTTGCTTTCCTTCCAGCGTCTTTAGAGTTCTTAATAACTGGATGAGGTGATTTGCCTCGTGGGTAAATTTACGATGAAGTCGTTATACAGTCGGCCTCGCATCCTATTGTGAGATCTTTTCGAATCGAGCACTGTCGCACGTACGTACGTCCGTACGTACGCGAACCTAGCGCCGTCACGATGCCGCGTCATCCCGCCAAGTCGCAACCGGGCCCGGCGAGCCATTTTGAACCCCCTTACCGCTCCCCCGGTGGCCTCGGACTGTCAAGGAGGGGCGAGGGGGAATGACTAAGCTAGACTGTGGCTCAGGGTGGATGCGTCATTATGAAATAACGTTTATTGCTTCAAAAGGGTTTTGTGGTGTTTTTTTTTTTACAAAGCCGCCTTCTCTTTTGCTGCCGAAGGGGTAGAGTTGTCATATTAGTATACAAGCAAACGCAAACTATATGACCACGGTACGTGATCCTAAACGGGATGCCGCCATCTTGTAGGACAATCTTTTTATATTCTAGTCGAGGGATTGTCAATGGAAGATATGAGAGACTTCAATTAGCCACAGTGCACAGACCCCCGTCAAGCTTGTGGGACAGCCTCTTAGTATTGTAGATGAGAGATGGAGGCGGATACGACAGCTATAACTGATTTTGGCATCAGTATACAGAGCAGTTGTTCCCAACTGGTGGGTCGCGTCCCCAAAGTGGGTCGCAGGGCCATTTAAAGTGGGTAACAGATGTGTGTATGAAAAGAAAAGTTGACGGGCAAATGCAAACGTAGATTTTGAAGTCAACAGAAATTCTGATGCACGCGCTTTTATCTTGAGGGGCATACATGTTTTCTGTGCTACACGAAGGCATTTTTGTTTTCATGGTGAAATAAATTTGAGTGGTTCAACATTTTAGGGGAAATGTGGGTCTTGAGCCTCGACCGGTTGAGACTCACTGGCATAGACCGTATTCAATAGTGGTCATCCTGCGGGGCAGTGCCACTAAACGGTCTAAACTGCTGCATTTACACGAAGAACTATTAATAACAGCCAGCAACGAGCACGAGTTGTCAAAACCCCATTCGTGAATCCGTTCGTGCTCATTGCTATACCGTATACCCTGGATGCCTTTTTACAATAAGTGTACACCAGAACTGCTACCAGATCGTGTGGGTTGACTTTCTACACTTGCCCTATCACGACGTGGAATCGGTTCCTCGGCGTACCGCTGATTAATTGAGTATACGTCACCACACGTTTTAAGTTTTAACACTGGTACTGGGTAAACCTTTCTAAATGAAATTGCTGTAGAAAATCAGCGGCCGATTTGTAGAGGGGTCGGGGGCCCATCTGCTGGTACTGTACAAGCATCTGCATGTACGACCGGCCTGGGGCTCGCATCGGCTCAATAACCCGACTAACTAACTGACCATAGTTACTGTACTTACACGTTACACGGTTTCTAAATTTCATAGTATTAATGTTAACAACCACCAGTGCATTGAAGTCCCTTTTTTTGTAATTATTTGGTCCGAAACTTGGCAATGAAATTGTCATCTTTGATTTCAATTACCATTAATATCTTATCAATTCAAACCCTCATTCCATATTTTTTAGTCCAGAAACCTAAACTGGAATGCATTCTATTGTTGTTAGTTTAGCTCATTGTTTTCAATTTAGCTAATTGTTCAATTTAATCCGGGATATTATGTTTAACGTGTCGGTAAATCAAGCCGACCGTATCTAATTTCTTGGCCTACTTATTGACGTACGGAAGTATCATGTTTATCATTTAACAATGTCAATTAATTTCCGGAAACAGGTATTATTAACAAATTAAAAGTGGTTTTTCTTTCCAACATTATATATTAATAGTAATACCGACGCATTTTAAGACCCTACATACTTTTATGTTTCCTCTTCTCAGATCTTCCCAAAGAGTAACTCCATTCAGCCGTATAGCCAGCTTGTGATTGTCGTAATGTACATCAACTGGATTCTAACCAGGTACGTAAATGGGCATAAAACCCGCAGGTCCCTTTCCCTTATTTGCACCAACTCTTCCAACCGCTACAGCCCGTGCCGCATCGATACCTCCCGGATCCGCCCCTTGTATATTTCCCAATACAGTGTTTCTCTGTCAATGTACTTTACGTTACTGTACATACATAATTGTTGCCCGTATCAAGCCCGCAGGGACCCTGGCAATGAACCTAGCTTACGGGGCAACTGGTTCGGTAATCCACAAGGACTCTTTAATGTTTTTTCGCATGGACACCCTGCTCGTAAAATTAGCGAATATCTCAAGAGAGGGGGGGGGCGTTTTTTTTTTAACTTGGGTAATACATGTGTTTATTGGTGTCAAACCGTCGTAAAAGGTCAGGGCCTTTTTTTGCTTTCGATTACATCCACACCAGCGATTAGTATCGCCATGGGAACTGGTTCCAAACAACATTTATTATGACTGCTATTGTGTTGGTACACAATACGTTAAAGGCGTTTCCAAACACTACAAGGTTATTGTAAATGGTGTTTACGATTATATCGACGCACGATCTGGTTTAGTGCACGTACTGGTCTAAGCACGAACACTCCGAAATATCCCCAACGTCCAGCGACCGTCATCTCAGAAAAACAGGTTTTGCTCTCTTTGCATTTTGTAACGTTCGGTTGGAAATACGCCGCTTATGACCTCAACTATGCGTTACAAAATCGCTCACTTGACAGCTCTCCCTCTCTCTCTCTTTCTCTCTGTTTGATAAACAAGTTCAGTCCCAGCAATTGACCTCGTGATACGAGCGCGTGCCTTGATTGGTTAGCGTCATACAGCTGTTGTAACCTAGCGACTGTGCTATAAATAGCAGGTGGCAGTGGCTATGTGTTTTCTACAAGAGCGTTGTATTTTCGTCAAAGGCAATAGGTAGATAATGTTCGAGCGCAAAAGGGTTTGTGATTGAACCATGTTTTCAGCTGGCTTTGACCTATGACCTTTGAACCGACACCGTGGAGATATCGAGTTGTGAACTAAAATAGAACATTCTACCCCTGGTTGTAGTGGTTTGATTGTGATCGTGGTTTATCCGGGTTGAAGTTGGCACATTATAGGAGAAACGGTGTTTATTTTACTCTTTCAATTTTTGTTAAAGACAGTTAGTTTTGTAAAAATGCTCACTACAGTATCACTTGATACAATTAACTGCTTTGTAGCTGGCCAGTGAAATGTTGACTAAATCATTGACGATAGGGGAGGAGGGGGGGGGGGGGGCGAGTTGAGAGTATTACATCCCGGGGAATTGAATAAAAACATGGACAGTTGTTAACTCAAAATTAAGATCAACCAGTGGCGTAGCCTGGGGGAGGCGCTTCCCATGAGCCAGGCAAAGAAATCGATAACAAAATATAAAACGTTTATCGACACTGGCGTAACACAATTTACAAGATTTGTTTCTGATGATAGTGATCTTTAGAAAAACCAAATTCTGGCTTTATTGTGAGGTCGGTGCGTGTTATTTGTTGTTTTCGTGGGCAGGGAACATCTTTAGGAAAATCCAAATTCCGAACTTGTTATTTTCTTTCTGGGCTTTGGAGCCGAGCGATAGGCGATCGTACACGCGTTACTATACTGCGTGACACCACACCGTAAAATCCAATCAGCATAATATAGTAAATTATTAACGCTTTGACGTCAAGTTATGCAATGGTACGTGCATGGTTAGGGGATGCTCCGTGCGTGGTTAGGGTCGCCCTTGGCATTGTCCCTGGTTTACCGAGCGATCCCTGGGAGAATTCGCGGCTTCTTTATTACCTCTGTTCTGTAGTAAGGGTGGTAGGCAAAATTCCCCTGGGGCCGGTTTCCCGTTATCGTAATTTTTTTTTATACAACGAGGTATACATACTTTGACCATTATTTATATAAAAAAAATATAAAAATCTGGGAACGAGCTGTTAATATTCAATCGTTTCGACCCCTATCCTCGACCTCGAACTTATGAGGGCGCTGCCGCCGAGGCCTCGGCACAGCGCCCTCGTGTTCGGTTGTAAAGCATTGATGAGACTCGTCTCAATTTGTAAATCAGCAAAATCAGCAACCTCGTACTTTGATTGCGAGTAATCACTGCTACCAATCAACAAGAAAAGAATTGGTTGTTCGGTTTATGCTCACTTTATAGGACGGTGTGTCACTAAATTGGCTTGCTCGCCAACTGATGGAATTCTCAGGCCGAAACATTTTCTATGAGTGTACAATAACTAAAGTGTTGTAATAACTTTACCTAAAAACCTACCTAATTAATATTCAAAATAATCTTCACCAACTTGCACAAACAGTTAACTATATTATGTTAATTCCTTCAAAAAACGCCGTCCTCTTTTGTGCTAACTTTAAGCTGTAAAGTACTAATATGGGAATTTCTTGTCCTATACATATACGCCACGTCCGTTATTTGACATTGAATTTAATACTTTGGCTGTTGTTGTTGTTGTTTATCCCATGCTCTCGGCAGTCCTCTTCTCCGCCATTTTTGTTCGCTTATTCTCTGAATGGGACAAGCTACCTATTTACAGCTGGGCGGGACCGAGCAAGGCCTTGCCGGGGACTTGAACTCGCGATCTTGGGACCGCGAGGCAAGCGCTCCATACTGCCCAAGCCAACCTCAATCATAAGCCATCTCCCAGCCATCCCAATAACTTAGTTACGTAGATCAAAATATTGTAAGACAATCCACAGTTGACGTTTCGTCGATGTTTCTCCTTCGCCGTTTCATCGGTTTACGTGTATCTTGCATTATGCGTATACCGGTAATCATCAGTGGCGCTTTGCATTGTCTTCCAACTTAAATAGAACAACTTTATGTCAATCGTTGGCTAATTTTAGAGACAAACGCTTAACTAGAAAACACCCATTAAGGTTATTGATCATGTGTAGATTTTGTAAACACCCCGGATATAATTAAATAGTAGTCGACTATCTGAGCTCGCTCGGGACAAGACTAATTTGCGCCCCCAACTAGAAATAAACTTAGATATTTTTGTAAACAGCTCAGAGACACGGACAGGAAGTCTGATTTTAAGAAAAGGTTCAGGCGGAATATTTTCCAGTATTAAACTCTTGTATTGTTGTGGGCAGTTGTAATGAAGCGAAGATTACTCCATCAACCAGATCGAAATCCCCGATAATTGGACGAAAATAGCCGACAAACATCTATTTATATACTGTGGGTATTTTTTTCACCGAATAGGCGTTTTGAAGAATTTCCTTCTTGTCCGTGGACATTGTTGAAGAGCTTGGTTGAAACGGAAATATCGTAATCATCATCGTAAATAGGTAATTAGGTCTATTTACAAGAAACGAAAGGGGCTCCCTGGGGAACCGTGTAGTTATAATCCCGGTCGGGACCGATTATGTAGATTGGGTTTTCAGTTCTTATCTGACCTCGTGATCCGACAGTGATGGTACGCCACTATGTACTTTTCGTAGTCCGGTGGGTTTCACTGCATCAGCTGTCGATCTTGGTGGAGGCAAGTTATACTTGTACAGAAAGATGCGAGTCTCAGAAAAATCAACTATTGCCACCGAAGATGGCGTCTTTTGCGTAGGGCCTGTAATATATTTAGGGGTATAGATCCCACACCTCCTTCTTGAAACACAATTCCCCTCACAGTAATGCAAGTTTAAAGGCGTCCGCCCTCGGAAGAATTCGCTAATTAAGAGGTGTTTATTTATCCTCACATGCTTGTTAATCCTTAATCGGTGGGATCGGTGTACGAGGGCGGACACGCTGTGCGACCTCCGCCATGTGGACAACAGGATGGGCGTACAACCAACTTTAATACGACCGGTAACCGCGCGAGAAACTCCTTTGATGATCGGAGTTCCTGATTGGATTAATTAGAAGTCATGGACGCCAATCACGTGTTTTGGAGCTAATCACGTGTTTTGGCGCTAATCACCTGTCTTTCTTCGGTAAATAGAACACCGCGCCTTGATTTGCTAGCCAGAGCGACAATGATTAACGAGAATGAAATTTAGGATAGGACGATCTTTGTAAGTGACGTTTTTCTAACTTCATGCACATGCCATTGTACTGAACAAATTTATAAATGCCATAATGATTATTTTGTTGAGGTTCCTGTATGTTTGCCAGTGTATATCGGGGCAATGTAATATATAAAAACAAATTATAGGATTGTTAATGTTACACACAAATCAAAGGGACAAAGAGACAACCCCGCAATAAATACACAGTCAACATTGTAACTACTTTGAAATATTTTGTTTTATTATTAATTTATTTAAAATTCAGAATCCGATAGAAACATTTCCTTCTCTCCAACTGACAAACAATGGAGACGATCATGGACTTTAAAGAATTAAAAAAAAAGCCACGATTTTGCTTACAATCTGGTCGTCCATCATTAATGCACACAGTTACGAGACGATGCCAGCATCACCACATCACCGTACTCCCAACACACACCGTGTAAACACCACTCCTCTCTACACAAATAGATGCAGTCAGTTGAAGCCACCAGTCCGCCATATTACTACCCCCATCTTAAGCGGAAAATCATTTATGAAAACAAAACCCGTCGCGGCCGGGCCGGATTCGGGCCGGATACTTAAGTGTTGGGGATAGTAAGATGGCGGATCGGTGGCTTAAAAATATATAGCAACAATCCATCCATTCTGTAGAGATCAGTGGTAAACACCCGCCAACTATTGATGGCGATAACCAACCGTATTTATACAATTAATATTGGTAAATTGATTGAAATATTATTAATAGAAAATGGAAAATTCTTACTTATAAAAAAGGTTTTATACATGCAGGATTGGTAATGGGCGGAGAAAATAATCTTATTTAATTTCAGTCTGAAAGCTGTTCATGAAGATGATACTAATACCGATCCTCCTGTGCAATATTATTTCCTTCTGGAATTACGGTCATCTTCGGGGAAATGACCCTCAGAAAAGCTGGTTTCGTTTAGAACAATCAAAGTCAACACGCACTTAAGTAATCGCTAAGAATTTGTTCAGCTGATCTTTCATGAACGTGAAAAACACTGAATTCTAAATACTGACGGTTGGAATGAATGCATTCTTACCCAAACCAATCCTGCAGTATATCCTTTAAGCGAAAATCGCTTTAAAATTCTGCCCAGCTCTCTGTTTCCCCCGCCCAGATTAAACCAAATACAACTTGCTGGTTTCATGCTAAGCCCGGTGTCTTTCTGTTCTCATTCGTATCGGGTTGAGTTTTAAACGTAAGAGCCTGCAAGGTGTAACGCTGGCTAAAGCTGTCATGTATTGGTCGTTGCTGCTCTCACCACTATAGTGGGCATGTATCGTGGGAGGAAGAAGTTACAGTTTTGAAAGGTGGTAGAAAACCCAAAGAACTGGAGAAAACTCGCGAGGTCAGGCAGGGACCGAAAAGCCCCGGGATTCAAACTCGGGATCTTCCAGCGGTGAAAACGAGAAACGTACCACTACACAAGCTGACCTCTCCCCTTTGTGCATAGCCATTTTTCTGTTCTTGTTTAATAATAGATAGTCGGTTGTAAAGTCTGTTATTGTTATTATATTTTATTTTGCAAGAATAAACTGACCTCGAAAACACCATGTTTGTTTATAAACGCACGCACACACATTGTTAAACATTAATCAGTATTAATACTGTAAATTTACACTCGGAAGACATACCACGGAAGCTATTCTGATCTTCATTTTACACATCGATTCCCGCCAAAACAGTATCGGTTGCTCAAACAAGCCTCGGCGCGAATTTCCCTCTCTTATTAAACAGAATGCGACGGCTGAAAACACCGCTTATACGCCCCTCATCACAAAGTAGCGCTCGTACGTAAAAGATCTGCGATTCTGTGATTTTTCTTGCGATTTCACAGACATCGTTGCAGAGATTCTATCCAATACAAGATGCAGTATTGGATGCACCAAACTTGACAACTACTGTGTGTATAATGCACGTGTTTTCATTTATCTGGCTTGCAGTGGCAAATTGTGCTCATATACCTTTTGCACACTGTCGCTCACCATAACCGCGGACCATGTACAACGAAGAATAGGCAACTTTCAAAATCTTCGCAGTCGGTGCTTGAAACGAAGCAGTCACAATAAAAATTGTACTTGTCATTAATCGAACGACAACGCTATTCATGTAGTGCCACATTCTACCACAGCGCCACCATTTCAAGCATCGACGTACCTGTATGATACTAATGAAGTTGTGTGCAGATTTTGACAGCGAAAATCACTATTTGCCTATTTTGTTTTGTAAATGGTCCATGCACTAGCACCCGAGAGGGTTATAAGCGCCACGAAACTTTTAGACCCACAACAGTTCCAACAACAATTAATTAATAAAGTCGGCGCTTATGGTAATCGGAACGCCTCGATTCAGTATCCTGATCTACCTGATTTCGTAAGCGGTGATTAAGGCACGTATTTCTAATTTACATATTAAACAGCGGTTGTCGCTGTACATGATTAACTAAAACACTAAACTGTGAGCTACAGAATTTGCTATTGTAGTAATTGTATCAAAACGGTTCTTGTTCAAGTATAAACCGCAAAATTGTTCTCTTTATTTTCTTTACTTTTTAATCGAGGCTTCAATCGAATGTTTCTCACGCATCAAATATAACAAAACGGCTTCAAAACAATTTTCAGCGTGCCAACGTATGTTGCAGCTATACTGTTTCTAAACACTGCAACAAAATGCCCTCGCTTTTGGTACGCGTGAAAACTACCATTATTTGCTGGGGGCCAATTTAGTAGTTTTACTTCGGTGCACAAAGAAATTAAACAGATTGGATACAATTATTTTAATACTGCAGATTTTGTTTTGAACAAGCGGATTGAACGTTTAAACCAACTTAAACCAACGACGCCCATAATCCCTTTCAAAGCAAAGTAAATTGTTTTAACATAATTATTGTTTTAATATTATAATATAGTTATACAATAGCGGTCAACCACGTGCATATTACCTGAAACTTTACATTGTTTAGAAAACATAAATTACAATTTCTTAGAAATTTTCTAAAAAAGAAGAAAATCTACAGCTTATGATGCAGCATTTTAAACCATATTGGTTGAGGCCTCCTGCGACTTAGTATCTCGTTTATAACCATTGATTCTTCGAAGTTACAACAAAACGGAATATAATCGCAGGTGACCTCCCCAAAATTGCACATTCTAAATAAAGCTCTCTCTCTCTCTTTCCCTCAGCTACAGAAAACCATCACAAACCATGTTGCATTTTAAAACAGAACATTGCCAAATTACTTTGTAACAGAGGCCTAATAGAAAGTCTAACGTTTGCACCTAAAGCTCCGCATTAAAAAATAATAAACAAATGGGTGAGAAACTTATATACACTTTATATAACCTATCACGAGTTGACATCGCAACACAAATATTGTACCGACATGTTCGTATTATTGACGGGAAAATGCACTCGAAAATGTTTGCTTATAACGAACAGTACTGTAGCTATCGTAAAAAACGCTGTCGACAATTCTGAATTTTTTATTGTTATGTTTGTTATCAAATTCTTAACAACGGTGGAAACACATTTCCTTTACAAACTTCTTCGGTTTTACTAAATAAACTCCTGATAGTAACCATGTGCCAGACACTCTGGCCCCTGATATTTACCAAAAACATTATTTCGAAGAAACCCACAAAAAAATGTCTCAAAACAGTGTACGGAAAACAGCTTGATTCATGAAGAAACAGACCCAAAATGGGTCTAGGTGGGGGCAAAGAACCAGCTTCGCCCCACAAGTGAATCAGTCAGACTTCTTTGAAGAATTTCGATTTTGGGTTGAAAAAGAAATGATTCATATGTACGTCGCGTTTGGCAATAAGTCCAACAGAAAGCCGTTACCTTCATTGTACAAAAAAGGTGTGGGTGGTTGCAGGTATATATCTAGGTCGTCTCGATCTAGCTCGAATAGGTACTCGGCTTCGCTGAGCTGCATCAAGCTGTTCAGGGTGGACTGGTAGTCTGTTCCGAGTTCATTGCCGTTCATTTCGCCGCCGCCGCCGCTGCTGCTGCTGCTGTTGTTGCTGTTGTACTGGGGCTGCTGTTGCTGAACGTAGCTCGACGGACAGGGTCTCGTTTGGTGATTGTTTAACTGTTGCTGGAAATCTTGCATCTGGTGTTGCTGTACATGTTGCTGTACCTGCTGCTGCTGTTGCATCTGCTGTAATTGCATTTGTTGTTGCAGCTGTTGCTGCTGCATTTGTTGTTGTTGCTGCTGCTGTTGCTGCTGCTGCTGCTGTTGACTGAAAACCTTGATGAGCTCTGCCGTTATGGAATTGCTGTTGGACGGCGGGGGATCGGCGACAAGAGCGCGGAGGCTGCTCAGTGTTGCACTAGCCGACATGTTCATGTTTATATTCATGTTATTACTGAGCGGTAGTTCTGTCTTGATGGGGGTATTCAGGAAGCAGTTCACGTCCTGGTCTACCATCGGCGTGGGGGGACTCTGGGCGCTGGTGGCATACGACTGCATGTTGTTGGTACCGACGCAGCTCGACTCCGGGAAGGTGAAGACGTTATCGTCCATCATCTCCAATGGGGACATCTCCGGAGTCGGGAGCCCCATGGCCGCCAGAGGCTCATGGTAGGTGGTTGTGTAACTCAGATCGATCGTGCTCACATTCTCGATCTTGAACTTGATGTCCGTCGTCGCGGCGGCACCGAGAACAGCCGCAGCGGCAGCGACATTGTCCATGGGAGTCGGCGATGTACGAGGGGTAACGTCTGGGGTGTGCAGGGAGGTGGTCAGAACGGCCTCGGGGGAGCTGGCCGTTATCGAGAGCGGCGTGGAAGGTGCCGAGATCGGTGTGCCAGGGCTGGTGGCATTGGACGTGTTCGTCGGGCCGCCACCACCGGTGCTGCCGGTCCTCTTCATGATACGCTTGGGACCCTTGCGACGCCTCGGCCGGTACTTGTAGTCTGGATAGTCGGACATGTGCTTTACGCGGAGCCTCTCGGCCTCGTCTATGAATGGACGCTTCTCCATCAGTGTCAGGCTTCGCCAAGATTTACCTGCAAAAATGATAAACAAAAAGTACTTATTTAATTTGGTGGGTTCCTCTCGAATATCCGTTTGAAAGTCGTAGGACGCTGGTTCATCAGTATATACCAGAAAGGTAGCCAAGAAGGGCGCTCCACGGGTACTTTGTCTTAGACCTAGGAAGGATGCGTATTTAATCTATCGCAGAAGGAGCATCTTGTCAAACGGTCTTTCATTTTGCCAAAAGCGTTATTTGCCTGAACTCCTGAACTATAGGCACACTCACACCGTGACGAAAAACAGAACTTGTAACGAGAACAATACTGACGAAGACTATCACTTGGAAACTATCACTTTTCAACTGCCGGGTAACATTGGTGTATTCCAGATCGATTACCAAACATGCAAAGCCGCTAGTCTCGCTTTGGCCCAAAAACACATGATATCATATTTCGCCGTAGACTATAATAAAAGAACGCCCCTAAGTATCGATTGACAGTAACGTGAAATCTATCTCCATGACAAAGTTATAGAACATTCCGTACGGGAACAGATGATAACATTGATTATTAGCAGCGTCAATTATAGCTGGCTTTCCGACGGCCTAATTTCATCCCTGCCGTCTCCAACCCACGCAACCCCACATCGCTATTAGTTATAGAACCACGGCAGAACCGACCCCGTTTATTTTCCCAAACTCCAGCTATCCGAGAGAAGTCGTTTGGTGGAGGTCACTAGGGAATTAGTCATTCATCTTGCCAAGGAACCAAGGCCGTACCCTCGGTCTCCCGGAAATTAAAGGGCTTCCTTGCCAGCCGGGACAGTAGAAAGATAAGACACGGGTGTCCTAACTACATGAGTTAATTACAATTTAAAACAAGCTATGCACATTTTACATTCAATGTTTTTATCCAGAACTTGGAAATTGAGTAAACCTGCTTAACTGTGCTGCAAATAAAGGGCCTCAAAACGCTCTTTTGTGATTAAAAAAATTATAATAATCCAATTACGTGTAAATGTATTGTTTTTCGGCTAAAAACGCGAGAGTGAAAGCTAAGACGCTGAACTAGATATTTGTAATAATATCTCTTAACGCGTTTGGGAATGGTTCTAGTTTTGTAATACTAGATGGTACATGTATATGTACTGTGTTCATCGGATCAGAGCGTCCTAACATCGCCCTAGCGTACTATATTAACATTAGAAATAATCATAGTTTCACATTCCGTCTGGGTAAAGGGAATTATCCGGGAGAAGAGTATCGGAAGTACTAAAGAATATTACGTATATTATAACCAGGGTTTATTAAAGCAGCTTTACAGTTAAATATGTTAGCCCCCTTTCACCTTCGGAAATACTTTAAAATATTGAATTGATATTTGAGAGCTCTGCCATTTTGTTAGTTCCAGAGTACTATTGGTTGGGAGCAATATTTAATTTTCGGAAAGAAAATATGCGCGCCATGACCTGGACAGTTATCAGTTCAAATCTGACAAGTCCAAAAACAAATTGGACAGTACATCTAGAAAGTGGTTTTACTTTCTGTTTTACACAATGAAGTTGCATACTCGGTTAGCTTTGCAGCTTGCAAACTAAACAAGCATTTATCTTGGATGATAGCAGATAGACGTTTAAGTTGCTGGTTGGTCAGAGTTTTGCAGTCTTCATCCTCATCATCATCATTAAAACAACACCAGCGCAAACGGGGATAACATTCGCGTCAGTCTCTCCCGGCGAGCAGCGCCCCTTTAATGGATTAAACTTGTTATTGCTTCCCGCGATATCGGGAAGATTTCCCAGGTACGCCCTCGTTTATTGCCCTCACATAAATAATCCCCGCTGGTTTCTCCCAGCTGACGAATATAATACGCAATCGTTTGACCGCTCGCGCGTTGTTATTATTCAGCGGGCTCATGCGAAGCGCATGTATTTTGATGATTAAGGGGCACAACCCCGTTCATCATTCCCTAATATCAGATCGGTAAATAACTGCAGCGGCACTCACTACCCGGAAACCCGAACGCTAGTCATACAATTATCACGCCGCATCTCTATGGTATAATAATTATAATATTTACCAGAAACAACCCATGTTTTTCATTACTATTATTACCATACTGCGCGACATACAACGATATAGAGCGAGGCAAGGTCTTTTACTACACAGGTGTTCAAATTCCTTCCTAAATTATGATTAACTAACAGTAGAGAAACGTGTCCGTACATGACGTGACACGACAGACGGCAACGAGTTTGTACCGGATTTAAAGCAGGACTCGGGACGCCGGGTTTCCTGCGCGGCGACATTTTACAAACAACGTATACACGCCAGCGCACGCAATGAATTTACGTTCTCACTTACGCACACTGTTTTTGAACGTAAGTAAAACCGGTAGAAGAAATTGGCGTTACTTAAGGTTGTTCATAAACTGATTACGTCGAGTGGTACATCCACCACTTGGTTCTTGGTTCGAAATCGAGAGGGTTACATATTAATTTGGTTCTTTGCCCCTATCTGACCTGTTACCCCGACTATACACTGGCCTACCCCGTTGCGGTTAGCGTTGCTAAAAACGAAGGGTACCAAATGAGTAAACAAGTTCACCTCTCCCATAACATTTTCAATATAGTTTCGCTAGGTGTCAAGTATTGCGAAACTATGCTTTGCGCGGAAGAGATCGCAGGTTCAACCTCGTTTCTGTCAAATAATACTGGATTGATTTAATCATGCGGAAACTAAACAGACGACGAATGTTAATTGTGTATCAAATTGTACCGCTGTGGTAAGGCTAACCGAGACGTATCAACTTACGCTACAGACCTTTGTGGTAAGCTCAACAGCACTTTATAAGCTCACGGGTACAGACTACATACCCACGTAGGGCTAGAGACCATGCACCGATCTCTGAAGAAATGGATACTTGTTACCCAGGGAAGAAATCCTCCGTGCGTTCTTGGAATGTGTCTATTAAAAGAAACTAAACGAGGTTTGCTGCACTTTTCGCTACTCCACCCTTTAAAAAACCTTTGAGGTTTTTTTTACCCTTCTTTTTTTAACCAAACAGTACGATCCGAGCGCGATGTGTTTGTCATTACGCTTCGCTGGTTCAATTATGAAACTTGCCTGCTAATATTAATAACCATCATAATGGATCTGATAGCTTTCAATGTATATTTGCTTTTTAACTATTTTTTCCCGGATGATTTTCGGGCGTTGTAATCATCGTCGTTTTTTCTCAATTTCTTAGGTCTCTGCGCAAAACAAACTTAAGCAAAACACATGTTTCTGTCCTCCGAGGTACACGTACATTTTTGTTATGTTTCTTTTAAAGGGAGGGGCGTGCGATCCTAATTCTTAAAAGGTTTCAAAATGAATCTATTTGGTGATTTGATCTGGGGATGAGACAACCAATACTATGTCCGAATTTTCCCCGAATGTTGCATTCGAATATTGCATCCAAACATTGCATCAGAATATTGCACCCGAACATTGCACCCGATTACCCTATCACTATCATGAAAAAAAAATCCCCTAAACTACGTTAGGCCTAGGCTAGGCCTGCATTAACGTTTACCACGTTCTCGTAACCAACAAACCATAATTTGTTTAGTGACTATTTTCTAAACCTTTCACTGGATCCTGTTAAGTGACCCACCTCAACAAGAAAAACGTGGGAGGAGCTAGGTTTATTTGTTGAAATTTTGTACAGCGCTTTGCCTACGTGCCGGTTGGCAGAGTTCGCCTCTGTGTTCGCCCCTGTTTTCTAAATAACAAAATACTGTAGCGCACACGTACATACGCATTATACCTACATGTACAATGTACACGTACAGTACATGTACATGTATACGCACATAGTACATACGTGTACGTACGTCCGCGAGTGCACTGCCATTTATGCACTTTAAAGGCTGCACTATCGTCACGGTTAGGTAAGACGCACTCATACACGCGGTTTAAAGCCTCGAATTTCAAAAATTACAATTTCTTGTTGCTTCCTCGGGGTAATTACTATTACAATCAACACTGCAGACGGGTCAAACTACCACCCGGTCGCCCCGGCCACCTAATCATCTAATGCACACCGTACCAGTTAGATTAGTGTTCGGATTAGAAACACGGTGTTGCTGCCGTCGCCTCGTAGAATAATAACAGACTAGTTAGATGCGACCGACGCCCAATTTAAGTAGGCTACCGGCCCTACGCGTACAAGTTCACGAACTCAAAAAGGCGCTTAAACAACAACAACACGTGCAACACAACAATACGATTACCACTACGGTGAACAGCTACGAAGCGAAACAAACAAAACACACGCATATCAGGTGTGAGCAATTGAGCATTGCGAAAGGGAAATGGATGACCAATTATATGTACGCCGGTATATCGTTTAAAATACTTTCCCCAAAGTTTAAACAGATCAGGCTGTTTAAATTGAATTGACACACAGGCGGAGTGGCCTTCGGTGTCGGAAGAAAAAGGCACCCAACACGCAAGCAGTAACGTAATTAATATTGACTTACTTCGGAGATCACAAAAGTTTGGTAAAGCAATATTTGTATAACACAGCGAAAAAGGTTTCTGTTACTTCGTTTAATTGTTTCTAATAATAGCGCAGCGAAGCTTCTGACAAACTGCCCTGAATCTTGTCCTAATATTATATATTACGAGGGCCATAAAATAAATCGGACGGAAACGTAATATTGCGGTGGTTGTTTTCCGTTTGTGAAAAAAAACAAATTTGGTGTTCCGTCCAAATCAACAGTGCTCTGTTATGGCTATGTTAACATGTTGTAAATGAATAAATCAAGTTGTTCCACTTTGAAGAGGAGCTACACAGTCTCAGACCGACTTCACCGATGTTTTTGGTGTGGGGGGGGGGGTCTGTGTCATAAA
>JAVCKS010010515.1:0-13931 GCA_032273685.1 Pteraster tesselatus
TCATTGTGAAGTGACTTCTGTGTACCAGGATCTTTTTAGAAAAGGGACGTGGTGGCGGGGTATTCTATAGTTACTCCGCTACCTGTATTTATTTTATACGTTAGGCCTAGTCTTCTTTACACATTATCTTTTTTTTTCAGGAATTGTTAAGACAAGGGGAACAGCTTCAGAACATCGATAAAAAATTAGACAAAATCAACAAAGACATTGACGAATCCAAGAGGCATGTGACATCCCTTCGTAGTGTGTTCGGCGGTGTTGTAAACTATTTCCAGGGTCGGAAAACCCAGCCTGAGACTGTCGATGATCAGTCTAAGGGACCGAGCAGACTCCGCAAGCTAGTTGGTGGCTCGGCAGGGACGAAGGAAGAGTGCAGCCCAGATGACCACCCGGCCATGAGGTTACGAGATCCAAATGCACAGAGCTACAACTACAAGTATGACACCTCGGGATTTGAGGGGACGTCTTCGTCTTCCATTACAACTACGACTCATAACTCCAGGATGCAGGGGTTTGATCAGCAACTCGATAATAATCTAGGTCAGTTCGGGAGATCCAACTTAGGTTTTATCTGGATTTGAAAATATGGTGTACAAATTTATTGAACAATTTAAAACAGGCTCGTCACTCGTCAGGCTGTTTAAATGATATAACCCAAAATGTATTTTTATGTATTTATTTCCAGATGAACTATCACTTGGAATTGGTCGACTGAAGGATCTAGGCCGTGGGCTTGGAGACGAAATCGACCGACAGAACGATGACATCGACCGCATTACGGGAAAGACTACCAATGTTGATACTCGCATTGAATCAGTCAACAGAGACGTCACTAAAATATTGCGCAGATGAAATGCATTCGGAAAAATTAATGCCAACTTTTTTTTGAATTTAGGATTGGTGATTTTGAACAGGTTTTGTTTCATATTCTGCACTGCATTATCCTATAGGTCAAGGCAGATTGATTGACTAACCAGGTTTACCCCCCCACTCCTCCCTCCTCTCCTCCCTCCTCTCCTCCCTCCCTCCTCTCCTCCCTCCCTCCTCTCCTCCCTCCCTCTTCTCCTCCCTCCCTCCTCTCCTCCCTCCCTCCTAGAAGAAGCTACGGTTTTAGATGTGGGAGGAATGCCCCAGAATGGGGTAAAAACCCACAAAGTCAGGTAGAGACGGAACTGGGTTACTACCATAAATTAATTCTTTTCGACTGTTTGTTGGTAATATAATTCTACTACTAATCCTACACGTATGGGGGAAAACATAATTGAATGCTTTAATCCGTGCATATACGCCATGATAATAGTTCTCTTTGAATTGCCTATAATTATCGCCAAATGTATTGGTAAGCTAGAACTACATGTATGGCAAAAAAAAGACCATCTGATGATGTGATGTGATATGCAGTAAATTGGTACTACTGGTAGTTTGTTTTGGATATAATTGGCCAAGATGATCTTTTATTAAGAGGAATTAATTAACATCCTTTAATCTTCATACTCGTACAGTATTGAATAACTCATTCAAATGGCAATATTTCACCAAAGCTTTAAATTAATATAATAAGTGACATTATTTTCAACCTTAATTGCAATCAACATAGACTTTACTTTATTTACTTTAAGATAGATTGTTCTGATTAGACTTTTTTCTGAGATGTATATATATAAATGAGTTGGAGCTATTATTGAATTTTAGTGTTCTTGGTATCCTGATTACGCTTGATTACGGTAGCTTTTTTTTAGTTTTGTAGCCCAAGTTAAAGAGTCGTTACTGTGGGGAAAAAGTTCTGTCTAAAGGCATTTTGTGGTTAACCAAGATAGACCACTCTGCTGACTGATAACGGTAGTTACATGTGCTCTTACTGACGGAGGGCGCCCTATTTAGCCGGCGATAGTGCGCCTTAGATCACAGATGTGAAAGGAAATGTTGACCTTCAATAATTCTCGTGGCATTTCTTTGGCTGACGAAAACCGGCAGCCCTTACATAATAACCAGTATTCTGCTTACATAATACTCTGCTGCGGCCAGTTCAGTAACTTCAATATTCCATGCTGACCCCTCGCATTCGGAGCATATCTTCCGTAGATCTCAAGTTTCATCTCCGGTTTAGACGCCCGCCATCCGATCTCGCCAGCCGTAGTCTTAGGAAACGCCGCGTCCACCACGCGTGTCGGTTTGGGCGTACGGCGACTATCAGCGGCGGTGGGAGTGGCAGAGTGGATGCTCGGAAGTCCGCGATTGCTGCATCGATCTAGGAGTAGTTGTTGATGAGGACTGGGCGACGTGAGCCGGGTGCTAACACTAACAGATGGGTTATTGCTACGTATCGACGGCAGGCGAGTTGACGCGGATGTCCGACCTGAAGGAGGCTGTTCATCTTTGGAGGACGGGCATCGGGATGGGTAGAAGGAATCGCCGGGTTCTGGAGTAAGATTCTCACCGATCAAGCGCCGGTTGAGACGGGTGTACTCGCGAGTCATGAGTCCCCACTGGTCAGGCCATTTCCGTAATGACTGCTGTTCGTGGCGAACGTGATCCTTCCTGATATTTTATGTAGAATAAAGCATAAACAATGATTTGCCCTATCATAATTTAACAAGAAGAAGAAAAATGTTTGAGCCTGAAAATGCAATTTAATAGAAATAGCATCAAAACGAATAAAAGAACCTTCCAAATATACCATCGACCTCACGCAATAAATATACCTACCAAATTTCGTCGTTGTGGACAAAATTAAGATGAGATCGAATTACTTTGGTGGTGGCCATAATGGTAGATATATCCACTGCAGAATCAGCGAAAGTTCTCACAACTGGCGCCCCGAATCATGTATGGTGTGGATGCGCATTTGCACAATGACCGTTTAACACCAAAAAGCACTTTCTGCACAATTCCACTTCATTTCTCAATAAGACACAAAGCGCGCGTCTACTTAATCATTTTGCGCGCGCGTGGCTATTGTTTTGGTGCGCGCGTTTCGTAGTTACTTTTATGGCGTATAATTTATGATCGGTCGTGTGTTATGCAAGTTAACAATTCGCGCGCGCTGTAATCAGTGAAAATGACAACTATTGCCTAAAGAACCCAAATTGTTGTTTGGGCCGACATATTACTGAAATAAATTTTGTGGCATCGAGTCATCACAAAAGCTTGGTAATAATATCCACCATGGCTTTGAAGTACCGGTACAGTTTGTGTATGCAACGCAAATTCGGTTATTCGCACTGAGGTTTATTGCGCTTCAATTCACGCATGTTTCACCGCTACGGGCTTTGAAAAACGTATCCGTTACACAATTTGTCTACAAATGAACTCAAAAATACCACTAGTAAAATTTGAAGAAAAAAAACCCGTGGCGTAACCATGGTTATTAATGTCCCATATGATGAAATCTGTTGAATGTTACTAGTGGTATTCGAATTTGTCAGAGTTTTCTAATTTGTGTCGGAATGTTTAATCATGGAGGTAACCTCCGTTGTTTAATCCGGCTGTCGACGCGGTGTGTGGGAACTAGAGGTACGCGGATGTTTGTAACGGAAGAACAATTAAAAACGGCAAGATTCGGCAAAGCAATTAACTATACAACGAGCAAGTATGCTAAGGTTGAGCAAAAACAGCCAGGCAGACAAGCCATGGTTTACGACGATGTTGCTAGACAGTTCAAGGTTTAACTTCGGCGGTGAAGAAATTACTGAAAAGGAAAATAATGTGCATGATGATGGCATGGCCAATTGAGTCAACTTATAATTTCTTAGCTCGTAAAACAGTTCTTATTGGACGACATCGGGCTAAAATTTTACATAAGATTTTAAAAGAAACTTATATATTTTTTATTGATTGATTTATTTTTACAACAGCGAAAAACGCGCGCGGCGGCCGACCACTCGTGCGTGCGCTGTCCATATGGCGCCGGGTAATTTTCGTTTCAAAACACACCACCACCCTCTCATGTTGCAACGTACGCGTACGCGACCACTGATCTAGAGCTACAAACAGAGATCAGTACAGTGTACGCGACCCACCCTCTTTTGTCACGTGATATCGGATGCTAATCGTTTCCCACGATTCTCCCAGTTCCAGAATCAACGAAACTTTGACAATGAATACCAATTAATGTTAGTACCTATCACGTTTGTATTTTAAATATTACATATAAACTTAAAAATGTTATCTTGGGTGGGTAAGAATCATTTTTGTATACCTTATGTCATGCCTTATGTTTATGATAATATGGGCCCGCTGCAATCGTGGGTAATAAATTGTGTGTATTTACCCGGCCATTTTGCTTAGTGGAAATTTTGTGCGTAAAGCTAGTTAATTTAGCTATGCAGCTATAGCGCATGCGCAGAGAAAAACATAACCGAATTTCCTATGCGTATTTGACGGCGTCGGGAAAAGGTGCTGCATTTTGATCGCTCCGCCTAAAAATTGTGTACATTTTCTCCGCTTTTTCTTCAGACACATCATGGGAGGTGTTAATACAGTTGGGCCAAATGAAGCAATGGTTGTTTCAGGTACGTATTTGTGTTGCTAGTTTGTAAGAAAATTAGGCCCGAATCGGTTCGTGGTCAGAAAAACCGCTGGTCACCATTATCAATGTGTACTGTTGTCTATGAGAATAAAATGGTGTTCGTCATTTTTGCTTCAATAACCTGCTCGCTTGGGCTTGGCTATTTGGTATTCCCGCAACACAACATTAATAACAACAATACCCAGCCATGCATAGGCCCTAGCTGAAAATCCTAGGGCTACGTCTAGTTTATTTAAAGTTATTGCTCAATGGTCTTACAATTGATGTGGCTATTGCCTGAATAGTGCTCTGTAGGCCTAATTGCTATGGGATTGAGTAGGTTTATTAGTCGCCAGCCTCAAAGAGTGCTGTGTCTACTTTGCGGCGAAGCATGACTCATGAGTCTGAGAACAACTGTCATGCGACTCATGCCTGTTGCCTGGTCTGTTTAAATGGTACAACGATTTCTGGTGTACTACTATGTGACCTTAATTTGTTCTGAAGAGCGGAAAAATTGCCCAATTTGTTGTTGTTCTATTCTAGTTTAAATTAAGGAGATCTTTCAACCTATTCTATGACCTGATATATCCCAGCAATAGGCCCGTGAATGTAATTATATCTTTAATGCCCATTCTACAAGTGTTCTCAAGGGACAGTTTGAGGTTCATATTCAGAATGTATTAGTGACTAGTTTAAACATTGTTTTGTTTGCACAGTTTTGATTATTTAACTTGACCTCGTTCAAGTTGTTCGATTGAGGAAATTTAGAGGAAATTAACTTCAAATTTGTTTTTGTTGGACATCCGATGTTAGTAATGGCTTCTGTGCAACCATTCTGATTGCTGATAAGGTTTAAAGACCTTCCCATGATGACACAAGTGGATGTTAATTCAACAACTTGTATAAATTCATTGGTAATAGTCATTTCATGTAAAACCACCCAATATTTTAAACCTTATCTCTCTAACTCTTCTGATTTCTGGAAATTTCATGAAATTGTGTGCGTATAATACGTTTTGGCCCCAAATCGCCAGTTTCAGCCTAATCTGAGATAGAGGGTGTGGTTCGTTTTGCAAATATATAAAAAATTGGTACGTGACCACCAAAGTTAAACTGACCATAACGTAGTACTGAACCGACCGATTGTCTAATCTGGACAAAGAAAGTATCAGTGGAAAGGGGAAAACAGAGAGATTTGTTATCTGCCATTATTGTAAAGATTTGGATGATTTTAGGGGTGATTGACGTACATTTTTACCTTGAAATCGACCAGTGGATCAACTTACCCTGGGCCGATGAACAATGTGTATTGTACTCTAGTTGGTAACCTACACGTACAAACAAATTGAAGCTGTATCCATAATTTTTGTTTCTGAGCAATATTAAACTTAGTTCATGCTTTCACAGTTTGCAGTACAGAGCCAATAGAATGCATAGAGTTAGTGTAAACTGTATAACTCTCTGCATTATATTGGCTCTGCATAATACAGGTCATATAATTTAGTTTTGTATAAGGTAAATACAGGAGCAAACAATTGAAACAGGTCCCACATGTCCAATATCATTAGGGGATTTTCTGTTTCTTTGGTCTAATGTCAAGTCTGCAACTTGTTTTGCTTGTTTCTTAGGTTAAGTTGTATGTCTTATACCTACAGGTGGATGCTGTGGCAGTGGATCTAAGAAGTACATCATAGGTGGATGGACCTGGGCCTGGTGGCTGGTATCTGACGTTCAAAAGTAAGTAGTGCAGGCAAACCTGTCTTAGTGACCACCTTCACGGAAAGACCACCTGCCCGTAAAGACCAGAGAAATTTCATGATGAAAAGCAGATAGGCAAAGACAGCCTGTTACGTTTATGGCCCCTGTAGCCCCCTGGGCCTCTAGACACCAGATTAGCTAAGGGTTAGAGGTTAACATATATATGTTATTTAAAGCTATTTATGAGAAGTAACCAGAATATGTACCGTGTTTTCTTCACTGTTTTCCCTTCTATTCAGAATCACTCTTGAGGTAATGACGTTGAATCCCAAATGTGAAAGTGTTGAGACTTCAATGGGCGTGCCTTTGACAGTAACGGGTGTGGCACAAGTCAAGGTCATGACAGAGGAAGGGTTGCTAGCCACGGCCTGTGAGCAGTTTCTGGGACGGTCGACCAATGAGATTAAGGAAGTAGTCCTGCAGACATTGGAGGGCCACCTAAGAGCTATCCTTGGTAGGCATGGATTTTGAAGAAAGAGATTTACTAAAAACAATCAAAATATATGGATACAAATACCCATATATTTGTACCCTCAATGATTTAATGAACCTTTTTAGACCTAGATTATTATAAAAACCCTTAACCGTTTTTGTTTTCCAACTGTTGGTGGACAGTGTACATGTAGAAGCTGTGCTAATCCCATAATTATGTAATCCTGGTACATGCTGTATTTAATAAAAATATAATTTATATTTTCTCCTTAAATAAATTACGAGTGAATTAATTAAGCTTTAATATAAACCGATTTGTAAGAAATGTTTGGACCTTTTCATTAAAAAAAATGTATGATTGTTCTAGGTACACTGACTGTCGAGGCTATCTTCCAGGATCGCGACCAATTCGCCCAACTAGTACGCGAGGTGGCGTCCCCCGACGTTGGCCGTATGGGGCTAGAGATTGAGAGCTTCACCATCAAGGATGTCTTTGATAACGTGGACTACTTGGACTCCCTGGGTATCTCTCAGACTGCCATAGTGAAGAGAGATGCGGATATTGGTGTAGCTGAGGCCAACAGAGATGCTGGCATCAGGGTGAGGGATTATAAGAGAGTATAGTGGAGGGGCTAGCAGGGGGGGGGGGGACGGTGCATCATACTAGTCAGAGGACTGCCGGGAACGTTGTGTCTCTGGGCAAGACACTTAACTAAGCTCAATATTTTTCTGCTTTTTAAATGTTGAATTCCGCGTTTTTCCGCGTAACAAATTTTGTATTTTTCCGTGATGTAATTTTTTCCAAGAAAGCTTAAAATTTACGATGTTTACATTCTAAAAATACACAAATTACATTATTTTAGGCTTACCTTACTACTCTAGCCCACCCTCTATATTCCTGTTGTATATTGTTTTTAATAGAATACTATTTATCAATTTCGTGTTTTGGGCGTTTTTTATGCATTTTATTATTTTTTTTCATCAAAATGTCGTTTTCCGCGTTTAAGCTTAATTCAGCAATTTTCAAGGAAGTTCTGCAAAGCAGAAAATATTTGAGCTTACACTTCACCCTCTAACAAGGTGTATACATGGGTGCTTGCAAATTGTTGGACAATGTAGCATGCCAGGGGTCAGTCAACCTGCAATGGACTAGCAATTCCATCTAGGGCAGGGGGCGTACTACTTTCCCCCAATCCCTTTGGGCTCTCCTCCCGACCTGTAAAAAACTGTCGCTTCTTCTGTTCCTTGTTTACAGGAAGCAGAATGTGAGAAGGTCATGCTGGATACCAAGTATGATGCTGATACCAAGATCGCAGACTCTGCTCGGAAATTTGAGATGAGCAAGGCTGGGTACGACGCCGAGGTCAACACCAAGGTAGGGAATCAAGCGGGATGGGTATTAGATGAAAAGTATTTGTTTGTGTTTATCGTATACTGTGTTTGGCCCTGTTTTTGGCAAAATGATATACTTGTGTTTGAAAATAACATCTTTTGAAGGTATCATTACCCAACATTTGTATAATAAAATTACTGCTAAATGGAAGTATTGCCCCTATAATTGCTCTTTATTTTAAAATTGGGAGACTTGAGTATTATCGTTTTACCAAAACAAGGCTTTGTGGTAGGTCTCATAGCAGTTGAGGGTGCACAATACCATTCGTGTTATTCGTGTTACCATTAGTATATTTGTATATTACAGGTCATTGTACTATTCTAATTCCTAGAAAGCTGAGGCTGAACTGGCCTATGAACTCCAAGCGGCCAAGGTCAAGCAGCTGATTCGAACCGAAGAGATTGAGATTGATGTCGTAGAGCGAAGGAAACTCATCGACATTGAAGAGAAAGAGATCCAGCGCAAGGAGAGGGAGTTGATCGCTACCATCAAGAGGCCGGCCGAGGCCGAGTCCTACAGGGTAGAGGCTATAGCTTCGGGTGAAAGGTGAGAGGTCGTGATGAGGGGGCATGAGAGGAAGGTCCAAGCTCGAGGTCACTAACTTGACACTAATGGTCAGATTGCAGCATTTAGTAAAATAATCAACTATCGACATTATTAAATCATTTAGTAATATGCAAGGATTTGAATCTAGATGATTGTAAGGGAACATTGTGTATTCTTCTTGGGTGGGGGGGGGGTAGAAGACTATCTTTGGCCTCGCTCTCGAATGGTCTCTGACACTTCGCACTAGGAAAGGAGCTTCGTTCGAAGAAGATCAGTTTAAAAAAGATATGTTTGACAAGTTACTGTTCCAAGCTAACGAAGGTCTAATGAAGCTGTACTTTCATGGGTGACATTTTACAATCCCTAAACTTCCTTTTTCATGCATGCTACACACGCACGTCACATGCTTTGTTTAGCCAAGCTAGCATTCACATTAGCTGATCGCTTCATTAACAACTTCGTGGACTTTGTCGAACCACATTTTAAACTTCGTTCGATGAAACTTTGTTCGAAGGAAGATCAGTGTGTTCACTTATATGCATCCTCTATAAATCTGCGTCGAATGAAGCTATCTCTCCAGCGTGGAAGGGCATGTTAAGCGCTTGTTTAGATCATTCTGGCTGATTGTGTTGCCTATATATCATCGTTTTTTGTTTGTCCAGAACTCGAACGGTGCTGGCTGCCCGCGGTGATGCAGAGAAGATAAAAAAAGTTGGACACTCCGAGGCGACGGCGATCGAAGCCATCGGCAAAGCGGAGGCTGAACGGATGAGGATGAAGGCTGCTGCCTACAAGCAGTACGGGGATGCGGCTAAGATGAGCCTGGTGCTGGAATCGCTGCCCAGGGTAAGGCTAACCCCCTGACTGACTCAAAGACTGCCCGCAATTGGGCCGATTTTGTTGCAGTCTGTGGAATGTCCTTTCTTAACCTCTTAGAGAAAGTGGTTCTCTCTTTACTTTCAAGAGACATTTAAAGACTCATTATTACACAGCTTATTTTAAACCTAAATGTGTGTCATTTAACTGTATTTTTAAATATCTTGTTATCCATAATTTATGTCTTATTGTACTGCGCTTCGATGCTCTGTGCTTTATAAATATTGTTGTAATAATAATAATAATAACGTCATGTTTTGTTTTGTAGGTCGAACACATTTTACTACTTTTAATGATTTTAAGCTGATTACAGCTTATTCTTAATATGGGGAAGCTGTTGTTTTCTTTTCATTTAATAGTGGCAAAATAGGAGGGGTTGCAAGACGGTCATGACCAAAGAATAATAACAGTAATAAGAATACTAACAATAAAAGTAATAATGAAATATTGGCAGGTAAAAGCTAAACTTGCTTTGTATTAAAAAATAAATAAATATTTAATTGGTATTTGATGTGTATTCTATTGATCTATTAACAGGTGGCGGCCGAGATTGCTGCACCGTTGGCCAAGACTGATGAGATTCTTCTCCTTGGGGATGACAGAACAACATCCGAGGTAACCAAACTACTGGGCTCTCTGCCGGTGGCTATCCAGGCGCTGACTGGTACTGACATCTCCAAGGTAGGCAATGATTTTACAGCTTAACGTTACGTTATCCACTCCAAGACATAGCTACCTTAGTCGCAACTTCCAGTTGCAGGCAGCACCTGGAATGAGATTAGATTAAATAAGATTCATGATTTGTTGATTTTTAATAAAGAAATTTATAAACAACACATTTATTTCATTTTTTTTTTTTTTCCTCCTAATTTTGTTCCCTGTGAAACGTATGAATGTTAAAATTGTCCTAATTTTGTGATGCAATATGTTAGGCGTAACATGCATCAAATGAAGTATAATTCTTGACTTGGCTCACCTTTTATTACACCCCGGTTTCAATTAACTTTATCCTGTTAGAATCTCCCAAGCATTACTGATGTTATGCAAAACTATATTTTGACTAGAGTCATGATATTCGTTTATATTCATAATAATTTCTTTCCAGTTGTTGCCGAAGATCCAAGGAGCTCATTAAGAATACAAACAACAACAACAACAACAACAACGTTTCCCCTTCCGTTGTTCAACGTGACAACACCCATATTGTGCAGAGATATGAGAGAAACGTGTAGGTACCAAGGAATGATGCACTACCAACGTGCATTATTTTGTTATTGTATACATATCAGTGTCTCTGTCGACGTAGTATTAGCCAGAGTGGAATATATGTGTGTTATTTTGGATACCATGCGTACATATATCTGTATTTGTACCTGTATTTTTCAACCTGTATTTTTACAGTCAATGATTTGAACGACCGGTGCATGTGACATCGAGGGGCATAAACTGTAACTCAACCCTATAAAAGATTTCATTATCCAGAGAGCTAAATATTGTGTTTCACTAGTGTCATATTCTACAGATGCTGTAAAACGATGAATTTTTCTCTACTTTCATGTTTTTTAAACGTGACTATTTCCCTTAATATTTAAATCTGCATTTTTTCTCAAAATGGTTGTTATTCGGGTGGTGGAAATGCATCTATAGTGACATTTAATTTTCATTTCGACCCAAATTAAAGTTTTATGGATCTAGCATAATATTATAAAATATAAAGTGTTCAGTTTTATTATTTGTAACGCTTTGCCAACTGCCCCTATGTGTATATACAAAAATTACAAAACTTCATTGGTAGCTAAGTACAACATACTATAGATATACAAGAGGGATGTTGGCTGTAAGCTATCTATTTATTTGTATCCTTCGAGGTAAAGTAGTGAAACAGGTTTTTTTCCATTTCCAACTCTATTATTTGTGTATCGTAGCCAGAAGGAGTTATGGTTTTACTAGTGGGAGGAAACCCCAGGAATTGAGGGAAGGGGGAGGACCCCACAAGATAAAGTAGGGGGTCAAAAACCCAATGCACAAATTAGCACCAAACAGGGTTCGAGTCTGGGGAGCTACAAAGATGACGTTATTTTAAACACCTTAACCTCATGCGCCCTTCCAAGCTTGGTCAGTCAACCAAATTCTTTTCTTAGTTTTAACTGTCACAATTTAATTCTTTGATGTTATGTTACTCATTGTATATATTATAACACTATATATATATATATATTCCTCTTGAATTTTTGTCCGGTAGTTATGCACAAATACAAACTTAATCTGCTGCCAACATTTCAAACTTTGGAACAGATTTCTGTTCAGAATGTAGCTAAGATTCTGGGGAGCTCGTGTCCTTGGGCGAGACACTTCATCGTGAGATGTTTCCATCCAGGTGTATAAAATAGGGGTGCACCTGCGAGTGTGGTGGTTGGCACTGATCCCGCCCGAACTGCTCAAAATCACATCTCATGTCTTCACGATCCGAGGGAAGTATTAGTGAAGCGCTTTGAGACATTTTGTATAAAGTGGTATATACTGGTACAAGCATCACTTATTAGAGAGGTTTCGCTTGTCTTGGATATCGTGACATCATCGCTGCATGCCACGGTGTGGCGTGTATGTATTGCACACAATTTAGCAACGCATGTCGTCTACTATAAGCCTAAGTAGCAAACGGTTACACTTATCATATCTGTATCTTTACTCAGACTTGTAGGCAGGCGAAACCTTTTTATTGTTTTATCTCAAACCACTGATATTATGACCAGGGTGTATTAATGTAACGCACTTTTTTTATAAAATTATATATGTGGGCTGAGCGTGACCAATTAGCAGGAGAACAACGCGACAGGACTCATTTTACTGGATCACAAACTTCACTTATTTTAGAGATTAAATGCTATATCTGACCTTATTAAGCTAGTTTTATCAGGGTAAAATGTTATCATTTTATTATTTTTATATTTTGTTTTACAGTACGTACCAGAATTCTTAATATTGTAATTATTATTGCAAGGTGATTATTGACATTTTCCCTTTTACACAAAACTGGTTTGATACTTGATGACCGATCTTCTTGTGAAATATTTCCTGCTGGAATGCTGTTGTCCTCGAGATAACAAAATATGTCAGTATTAAATAAAGATTTTAACAACAAAACAACAGCTAACAAAAGCACTATAAAACATGTATAGTGAACAAAAAAAATTTGCCTTCAAAGGATCAGGATTAATCAGATACAAATTATTCAAGTTATTGCTTGTATCAATGATATTGTGCAACTTTCCATTCATTTCGTTATGCCATTTCACATGTTATATCACCCTAACGAAATATAACGTTTTTCTGCAGCGCTGCCAATTGTCTATTGTACCTTTTAAACATTATAATCTCTTACAAAACAAATCCTACATACCAAATTAAATGCAGCTTTCAGAATTCGTTCCTTTCTTATTAGGCTATATCTAACGTCATTAGTGTTATCCGGGTAAAATGTTATTGTTTTATTATTTTTATATCTTGTGTATCTTGTTTTTACAGTATGTACCGTAATATCTAATATTGTCATTTATTGATGCAAGGTGATTATTTACGTTGTACACACAACTTTAAAATTTGTTTACAGTTGGGTAAGTTCAGAAATTACGGTACCAATTTGTGATTATTTATTATCATGACTCCTGATAATAATTGTCGTATTTTAATATTCAAAATTAGTATTGAAAATTAATATTAGTATTGACTTTACATCCTCAGTGATTTATTGACTTATGATTCATCTGTTAACATTGGAATCATCTATACCTTTAGAATAATCCATTTCTACCGAATTCCAACCTCTCAGTTTTCTCACTTTGCCACTTTATTATCTTTTTTGGTGATAGGTCACAGGTCACATGTCACATGTGTTTGTTTGTTCACACTACAACTGAAAAGTTTAGATTTATGAGAAATAAATGAAAAATGTGTGTCAAAAATTGACTGTCTCCCACTACATGCAATATTTTGTTTGAAAATAATATGCAATTTTATAATTAGCATAATATCGCCCTCATAAACGACAGTTTGTTTACAATTTGAAGAGGTAAAAAATCTCCTGCAACTTTCTATCGATGACTATTTCTGAACAATTTCTCGTACAAACGCACATCAATGAATGCTAAACGGGAACACAGATCCTGTAACGATGGCATTATGACTATGAATGATTTTGGCAGAGGGTGACAAAATGAAGAGTTTCATCAAAAAGATGTCAGTAGAGGAACCGAATGCCATACCAGATTTGTATTTGAGATAAAGGGCATGTTTATGTATCCGTTATTGCAAAATGTTGTGTGTGCTCATATTGAAATTAGGTTTTAATAAGTTTGTATCCAAAGCATATAATCCCAACTTAACAAACTAAGTCAAACTCTCTGTATATGTGTTGTCAGT
>JAVCKS010010526.1:0-16364 GCA_032273685.1 Pteraster tesselatus
CACGGTAATTATACTGTTACCATATGAACACAAAAAGATTAGCATTTTGGCAAACCACGGCAATAAATTTTTTCTTCTTCAAATTTCGTGTTATTTTGTAGTATTGACGATGATGACATCATACATGTAATTACATCAATAAAGTCACCATAAATAATATTTTTACAAACTAATACCATCCTCATTGAATTCCTTGACCTCAGAAACATAATTTTGGGCATGTAGAAATCTCAACATGGCATTTGTGTTTGCTTTATTACATAACAAGAGGTTATGACGTCATAATGACGTAATTCAAGGTCATCCCCTTCTCAGATTTTTTGGAGCATGACTTTTTTGAAATCTATGGGTCAAACTGATACTTTGGTGAAAAAATTGTGCTTTTGTCCACCGTGTAACGATCTATCCACCTCACTATGTTGCGTGCGTGTAACGTTGAAAAACGGTGCGCCTTGTATTCTACACTGGGGATATAGCGAGTGAGCGGACGTGGATGGTGTCGCAGACTTTTCTTAAACAGCGAGGGGCGTAAAGAAAATAAATTCATAAAAAGATATAAGGAACTTTATTAATTATCACGACCCGCCAAATGTAAATTTAACAACAAAACTGAACGAAGTTGTTACTTGAAATAGAACTTATCCAGAATAAAAATTTAAAAAAATTTAAGTTGAGATTCAAAGCTAAAAAAGGGTAAAAGAAGAAGGGTAAAACCAACGAGGCACTAGAAGTGAATCACTGAAATAGCACAGTCAAACAAACATTGGCCTAACCTAGAAATGGATAAAATAATATAAACACAATTACCACATTATTCACTATACCAGGTACATGTATAAAACCTCATAAGGCCAAACCAAATCTGTTATGTAACCACAATCACTCATGAATAATTAACTAGCGCACAATGCAAGCCTCTAGACCTTCAATACATGTACCAGCAGCAGACCAGATTGGGCCAAGGTCACAACTAACTTTGACAAAGCCCTACCATAAACCACTTGGGTATAGGTTGTACAAGTACGTATACCAAGGGCCAGTACAGTGTACTGTACGTCTACCAAAGGCAGTTTGCAAATCTAAACTACATGTATAATCGTAAAGATATAAAATAAAAATAAAAAATCAAGTAAAACTAAAAGTTATAACGTACAAATCAAGTTTTAAATCTTGCCAAGTCAGTACAAGCCCCATTCTTAAAAGATAATAACATAATGTGGGGAAAAAGGAACTTTGAAACCGAATCATCGAATGAGTATTAAAGTTAGGAACAAGTATACTCCATAAGAAAACATTTTTGTTATCTAAGGAACAAGGGTGTCTAGAGTAAAGTAAGGGTAAACCGAATCCATTGAGAAGATCGACCAAATAAAAGGCAGGGATCCGTCCAGCGTTGAAGTGTAGTGATCGAACTTACGTCTTATCTATATGCTGCCTAAACTGCTCACTGACCATGCAGCTAAAATTACTGAGTCAGTTGTCAAACAAAAGAATAAGTCTGGTGCTGGACAATGAATACACTAAAACGAATTAAGAGAATACAGGGGCTGTACTAGCTGACCAGACATAGCTACAACAAAGGAAGATGTGTACACCAATGAGGGTGGGAGGACTACTAAAAAGGGTAACTACTCCTAGACCAATCCCGAGATTATCAATAAATGGTGAATAGGACATAATAATATAAAATAGTACATGTATAACATAATACAAAATTCCGCTTCTCTACATGCGCATTTGGTCAAGAGTATACATGTACTCCCGCTGTGACTGAGAGTACTCGCAGTTTGATACATGTATTTGCTTCATTTTCACAAATTTGGAACATGGTTTCAAACATTCTAAATGTTCCTGGGAATAATCTAGCTCATGTTTGTCCAGTTTAAGTCTAGTAGTTTTTGCGTAATACGTCGTTCAAATGTAATAACAACTTCAATAATTTGGACTTTCCCCTGGTATAAAATGGAAGCTTCCACCGAGAAAGTCTTCTTTAACGCCTGAAGAAGGGGGCCGGATTCTTCAAACCCTATTCATAAAAACTTCTTCAAACCACATCCATCAACAAATTCTTTAAACCCCATCCATAGGCCTAAATATTGTTTAAACCTCATCCAGAAACATTCCTCAAACCCCATCAAGAACATTTCTTCAAACCCCATTCATACAACTTCTTCAAACCCCCTTCATATCCACCATATGCATGAAACTTTTTCAAACCACATCCACAAACATTTATCAAACCGCATTATACATAACGCTTCCTTAAACCGCTATGCGGTAATACTCGATCTTCAAACCCCATCTATAAAACTTCTTCAAACCCCGCCCAGAAAAATTCTTCAAACCACATCCATAAAAATTCCCCATAAAACTTCTTCAAAGCCCTATGCAGTAACATTCTTCTAGCCCCATCTTTAAAACTTGTTCAAACCCTATCCATAACACTTCTTCAAGCCCTATCCAAAAAACCTTCTCAAACCCAGTCTAGAAAACCTCTTTAAACCCCATTCATAAAACTTCTTGAAACCCCATCCATCAATAATTCTTCAAAGCCGATCCATAAACATTCTTTAAACCCCATCCAGAAAACTTCTTCAAGGCCCACCTTGAACATTTCTTTAAACCCCATCCATACAATCTCTTCAAACCCTATCCATGAAACTTCTGCAAACCACATGCACAAACAATTATTTAAACCGCATCCATAAAACTATGCGGTAACATTCATCAAGCCCCATCCATCCATAAAACTTCTTCGAACCCCATCCATAAAACATTCTTCAAACCCCATCCATAAAACGTCTTCAAACCCCGTCCAGAAAAATTTTTCAAACCTCATCTAGAAACATTTCTTAAACCCAATCCATAGACCTAAACTTCTTCAAACCCCATCCATGAAACCTCTTCAAACTCCATCCAGAAAAATTCTTCAAACGCCATCTATAATAATTATTCAAACCCCATCTATAAAACTTCTTCCAACCCCGTCCAGAAAAAAAATTTTAAACCCCATCCGTAAACATTCTTCAAACTCCATCCAATTAATTTTTTTCTATAATAATTCTTAAAACCCCATCCATAATCCCCCTTCAAACCTCATCCAGAAAAAAATCTTCAAACCCTATTTTATGGATGGAGTTTGAAGAATGTTTATGGATGGGGTTTGAAGAATTTTTCTGGACGGGGTTTAAGAAGTTTAATAGATTGGGCTTGAGGTATGTTACCGCTTGAGTAGTTTGAAGAATTTTGATGGATGGGGTTTGAAGAATTGTTCTGGATGGGTTTGAAGAATTCTTATGGATGGGGTTTGAAGAAAATTAATGGATGGGGTTTGACGAAGTTTTATGAATGGGGTTTGAGATATTTTTCTAGGTTTGAAGAATTGTTCTGGACGGGGTTTGAAGACGTTTTATAGATTGGGCTTGAGGAATGTTACCGCTTGAGAAGTTTAAAGAATTTTGATGGATGGGGTTTGAAGACGTTTTATGGATGGTGTTTGAAGAATTGTTCTGGATGGGTTTGAAGAATTCTTATGGATGGGGTTTGAAGAAAATTCATGAATGGGGTTTGAAGAAGTTTTATGAATGGGGTTTGAGATATTTTTCCTGAGGTTTGAAAAATTGTTCTGGACGGGGCTTCAAGACGTTTTATAGATGTTGTTTGAGGAATTGTTATGGATGGGGTTTAAAGAAAATTTATGGGTGGGGTTGGAAGAATTTTCTGGATGGGGTTTGAAGAAGTTTATAGATCGGGCTTGAAGAATGTTACCGCATGGGTTTAAAGAAGTGTTATGGATGGGGTTTGAAGAAGTGTTGTGGATGGGGTTTTGAAGAATTACTATGGATGGGGTTTGAAGTAAATTTATTGTCGGGGTTGGAAGAATTGTTCTCGATGGGGTTTGAAGAGGTTTTATGGGTGGGGTTTGAAGAGGTTTTATGCATGGGGTTTGAATAGGTTTTATGGACTGGGTTTAAAGAGGTTTTATACATGGGTTATTAAGAATTATGGGTTATGAATGGGGTTTATGTTTCCGCAAAGTGGTTTGAAAATATTTTGTTCTAGATGGGGTAGAAAGAATGTTTCTCGATGGGGATTGAGGTATTTTGATGGATGGTGTTTGTAGAATTATTGTGGATGGGGTTTGAAGAATTTTTATGAATGGGGTTTGAGGTATTTTTATAGAATGGGTTTAAGAAAGTGTTATGGATAGGGATTGAATAATTTTTCTGGATGGGATTTGAGAAATGTTATGGATCGGTTTTGAGAAAGTTTTATGAACAGGGTTTGAAGAATTTTTCTGGATGGGGTTTGAAGAGGTTTTATGGATGGGGTTTTGAAGAATTATTATGGAAAAGAATTTGTATGGATGGAGTTTCAAGAATGTTTATGGATGGAATTTGAGGAATTTTTCTGGACGGGGTTTGAAGAGGTTTTATAGATTGGGCTTGAGGAATGTTACCGCTTGAGAAGTTTGAAGAAAATTCATGGATGGGTTTGAAGACGTTTTATGAATGGGGTTTGAGATATTTCTCTAAATGAGGTTTGAAGAATTGTTCTGGACGGGGTTTGGAGACGTTTTATAGATGTGGTTTGATTAGGTTTAACGGATGGGGTTTGAAGAAGTTGTATGAATGTGGTTTGAGGAAATTACATTATAATGGGCTCTAAAGATTTTTTGATAGATGAGGTTTGAAGAACGTTTTAGGGCTGGGGGTTGACAAGGTGTGAAGAAGTTTTAAAGATAGGGCTTGAAGAATGTTACCGCATAGAGGTTTAAGAAAGTGTTATGTATTTCAAACCCCATCCAGAAACATTCTTAAAACCCCATCCAGACAATATTTCTTCAAACCCCAGTGTTTTCTGCCAATAGCTTTGAGTGTCTGGTCTTGATGGGCAGTTTTCAGGGTTTTAACATAAAACAGGTCCAGAGGGTGTCTGTTGTCAGTGATGCAATCTGGGATTCTGGTGTTTGCATGAACATCAGATGCATCTGCGCAGATATGGCTGCAGCGAGCCAACCATTTCCCGTGGTTGACGATAAATTCAGTACATATACTCACGTGCCATTACATCCGTGAAGAGAAGGATGTGAGGTTAATGGCATTAGAGAGGCTTTGCGAATGACAGATGGAAAATAATGTCTATAAACGAAGCACGTGACTGGGCACTGCTAGTTTGTTGATTAACACACTACTGTCAAGGCGAGGTTCACTTTTAATTAGTGTCAAGGTGTCAGAATTGTCATGAAGCTAATCATAGCAGAAACATTACAAAAACCCGCCTTAAACATTGGCTAAACAGACAAGCTTGGGATGGGACTTCTTCCTAGGGGATGAATTTAAAACTGCAGGTTGAACCAGCGACACTGGTCACACATGACAAAACGCCCTCTCGTGACCGGGCTAAAACCTGAGGTTTGAAGATTTCCCCCTGACTAGACTGTTGTCATTATAGCACTTTTGTCGTATAAACATGTACGAACGGTTGGTTGGAAAGAATATGCTGTAGTCCATATCTCTCTACTCTGTCGTTTAGGGGGCAAATGTTAGCGGCCGGTATTTTCAGTTTGTTAAAACAAAATCGAAACCGCGCAAATACAATGGTTGTGTACACTTGCAAGCAAATTTGTACTCACCTTTTATTGCTCATTATCAATAATGTGAAATACCGATACAAACTTTAACTGGGATGATTTCAAAAACAAACATAATCAATAGTAAAATTGAAACTGAACATATAAATCATGGATATCAGATTTTAACTTAATACTAATCCGTACACAGCTTACAACAAATGTAAATGACATGTTTCACTGGGCACGAGGTGCACGAACAACAAAAACTGAATGAACACAAACCAATACTACCGGTGTACGTCTCTGGCCACGGATATTCTCTCGGATGGAATTTGCTGGTCTGTCATGTTTCTCTAGTGTTTGGTGTAGCGTGGAATTAGAAATTCCCATGAGTTCTAGTCCATAAATGAATGTGTTGTCATGGTGTGGCTAAAAAATATACCAGCTAGATATTACCGGTACTTTTTATTGGCAAGGCATCTGCAGTTGTGTTTGAATTAGTATAGGGGTCGATACTAATAAAAAAATAATAAAATAATAGTTAGTACTTTACCAACGTAACAAATTGAAACCATCATAGACGTACATGTATATAGTGACATGCTAAGCTAAAAGCCGACATAATAACTATGCTTCGTTTATATAAAGTATTTCAAATTGTTTTAGTGATATTAGAACATTCTTAGCCAAGAACAAGTATACAGGGTGGCACTCGGTATTTGGTCGGTCACGGCTACAGTAGCATGAAGCACCCGAGTGTATTGCTACTTTCTCTGGACGGGGTGCTAACCCATCTCAGGTTTACTGTTTTAGACGTAGGAGGAAACTCACAATGGGGAAACCCACGAAGTCAGGTAGGGACCGCAGACCCAATTGACATGTCAGCCCCGGTAGTCGAACCGAGATCTACCAGTGGTGAAGGCGAGGAAAGCCACTTAACTCAAAATCCCGGTTTAGTGAATACAAACCAAACGATGCTAATAAAAGTATCCTGTGTTTAGAAAGAAAAATAATCTGACTGCGGCCACTGGCCAAAAACAAAATTTTTGTCCTACGAAACACATGCGATCGCAATTTATTCCGTCTTCCAAGACGGACCGAATACCCACCGCCACCTTTAAGATCGAGCAGTCACATCAGACATGGCAAACAAAATATTATAGTCTCTAGTACTGTACACATGCATGTTAAAATTTGACTTAAAACAGGAGATCGGGACTTAACAGCTGAGCCTAAATGGAAGCGGCTGTCATTAGTTCGGGTTTAATGAAGTCTGCAATGGTTATCGACTTGAACTGGTTTTCTGAAAAGATAAAGATTATCGTCACATTAAATGATGTTCGAACTCAGATACAATTATATAACATGAATGGACAATAAAGAAATGGACCCCAAACGAAAAACTCCCGTAAGAGGGCCCTTGCTTACCGCCACTATTGTCCCGATGGAAGAAGTGTGTGTCCTGGGGTACGAGCGGTTTCATGTTCATATGCCTCATCGTCAACATTTGCGCATTGGTAAAACTGTAATACAGCAGGAAGTTGAAATGTCTGTAGTGTCGCAGGGCTGCAATTTCAGCGAGAATCTGAGAATCAATCCTCGCGATTCCCGTCAACAGATGTGCGTAAAAGTTACGTTGGTTCTTTGGGACTATGCAGTAAGTGAATGTACAAGGCATACCACCTTACGCGATAGCCAATAGGGAGCACTTTTTAGGTAAAGGCTTATCACGTGGTCTAGTTCGGGTTAGGGTTAGGGGAATATAAAGTTTAGATTTATACATTTTCATAGGCTAGGTAATAATCCCAATATATCTATTGGATAATCTGCCAAAAAGTTATGTGTAGTGTTGCCAAACTGCTGTTTTCCGTACACGACTTGGGAGTCTACTCCCAAGTCTTGTCCAAAGTCTTGCAAGGGAAACAATACGTACTGCGATGCCACTGCTGGGTCTAAAAGCCTAAAATGAGCTTAAAATGTGAAATGACTACTGTACATGTATTTTCCTAGTGCCTGCCTACCTGCGTTGGCCTAGCGGTCTGTAGTCGTGTCTCATTAGGGATCCACTGTGTGAAGTTGACACGGGTTCAGGGATCTGCTCCAATGTTAGGGATCGTATGAACTGGTGATAGTCAACCTTACTATTACCGTCCTTGTCACATCTAGACATGTCAGAGAAAGACAGGAAGCTGTACTATAACATCAGACGCACTCAATCCAAACCTAACTACAAATTGGTCGGGTGAGGGGTAGCGATCTTCTGCGAGTACTAAAAGTCTATCCATATTCATCTCAGTGTTACAACAGACTCCATACTCCATAAGATGTCTGTTATACCCTACATGGTCTATGGAGTACCTCACTAATACCATTGTAGTTGGACGCTCCGCACTTTATAAACAGGAATTCGAAATTGGCGGGCCCCAAAGTTTACTTTCTTTACGGTATCGTTTACGAGACACTACAACTCCGTATTATACACTTATTGGTACAGTGTGTAGGCCTAATGACGCTGTTATCAAGAGGTCCGCAAAATCTAATGCATAGCGTACAGCTAGTGTTTATTACCGGTTAACAATATGATATCCCGCACTTTGGGAGGCACATGACCCCCCCCCCCCCACTCCCCCCGTCTGCCCCCAGGCCCCTCCCCTCGTCTGTCGACGCCCATGCACAAGCAGACCCGAAAAAAGAAGGTGTGGTAGCTAGGTCAACTCCCTGAGGCCCGCGACGTGCAAATCGGGACCCGTATGGGGTCATAAAGCTACAATCTCGCAAACCAAGCCGGGTCCGTTCTAAAGTGACAGCTAAAATTGGACAAAGGTTTTTGTGATGTCTTTGGAAATTATATGGAAGCCCCTCCCAGCTCTCGGCGATATGAAGTGTGTTTCTGAACCACAACAAATATCACGGAAGAGTTCTTTTTAAATTTGATTTAAACTCGAAATTCGGACACACAATAATCACCTTTGAACAAGTCGGTCGAGTGCATCGCTACCGACGTTGATCTGGAACTTCTCGCAAACGTCTTTAAGGACTTGCTGGTCCACGTGCCCCGTGTGGTCAGGGTCCATCTCCATTATAACACGGCGAAGATGGACGTGAAGCGGATCAGAAGGATTTGGTGCACTTGATGAAGTAAGAAAAGTAGGAATATGAATTCAAAACAGAAATACCACGGACAAATGGGAAGTTTTCTGTCAACTTCCGTATGTGTATACCAACCTATGTCATCTGCTCTGTCAGGTACGTGCGTAAGGATCGTTACCACAAAAAACAATGTTGTTTTCTACCCACATGTTCGGTTGTGGTTGATTTAATGTGTACTTACTAACGTGACAAAAATACAACGCATAAAATGTGTGAAATAGCCACCTTGTTCGTGCAGTTTAACCTAGTTACAGAAACACTTACGTGTTGTAATATGACTTCTTGGCGAGGCGAATGCCATCGAATATTCCGTGAACCATCGGATCTCTGCTTAAATCCTGAGTGTTTTTACTGAAAGACGGATATTACGAGCTTTGTAAAAAGCGAAGCAACATTTAAGATATTCACGGCTGGTATTTGAGTGTACATAGAAAAACCAAACGTATTGCTGAAAAGAATAATCCTTCGTAAGTTAGACATTACAAGGCTATTTATGCAGCGCCTGTCGTCATCCATCAAGGTGTTGTTACCACGTGTTTCAACTAATGGAAAGGCAATTGGTGCTGCTTTAAAAAGCAGTATTTGTGTATCCTTGTGTAGATGTTACGATAACATTATGTGCATGTTAAGATAACTTTGCATTTTCCCATTGAAATACATTTAGTATTTCTCAGGGTATAATCAAAATGAACAAACAGTACTTGAATTACTTGACTCTCCAAAGTACTGCATCAATCGTACTTGTATACAGTTAATTTAGCAGTACTACAAAATATAAATTATTATATAGATGTTTTAGAAGCTACGCCATCGTAGGAACTGTAGGTACATATTATAGCTGTGACCTAATAATGGAGGGTAGCTGTACCTGATCATATGATGCGGATACTTGGGGTCCTTCTGATTCTTCGTTCCTGCCGCCGATACCTCGTCTGTAACGACACAGACCTCGTGGTAGCTGTCCTGAGCTTCACTAGCCATTTGTGGCTCGTCGTTACCCAGCTTGAAGTGCACCCGTCGGCTGTCCCTAACCCTCTCGGTGTTCTCCGCGTTGAAGACTGTCCGTTTGTACTCCGACTCCGCCGGCGTGGACATGAACGTACAGCCGCCGTACGCCTCGCTCGTCTCCGATCTCTTCGGTAGGTTGGCCGGGTACGGCAGGGCGCCATCAGCGTCCAGGTACCGGTACTTGGGGAGAGGTGGCACGGTCGTTACCTTTGACGACCGCGGAAAGTTGACATAGCTCTCGTGCGATACTACGTCAACAATGGAAATGTTCCAGTTTTCGATAAATTTATTTTCTACAAAAAGAGTTCAGGAAACTCGAGGCCCCGCCATAGATGTGCGTGAACAAACCTTAAGTCGCCGTGATGAAAACGTCGCCGTAAAGAACGACGCTGAAAGTGTTCAGCAAGTTTGTCAGCAAGCCCACTGGAGACCACCTAGGCCACAGCCGGCCCTACCCCCAAAATACGTGCTCAAAACTTCACAGCATAAATTGTATTATTGCAAAAAGTCAATAGACTTGCTTGGTTGAACTCTGGTTGAACCTATAATCACTTTCCAGAGGATATTCATATTATTACAGCTGGTGTCTAGGGTTGCAGATGAGGGGCTGCAATCCGGGTGTATGGTACTGTAAACTTGCTTCGACACAGCTGTGTGAACAGACCGGGATTCGGTGTCAGTACAGAAAACATTGTTTGTTGGTATGTGTGCTTTCTGTCTGTTTTAAATTTTTTATTGTTTATTTACTCTGGAGAACTCAAAAAATACGCCCAACTATTGTATTGATGTTTTAAAGAAATTATACGATTTTTTCAGACTAGTGTGAACAGCCCAGGACTGTGTGCTATACTAAGCAAAATAGCATCTAGTAATTTTTTTACAAAAGCCTGTTGTGTTGTGATCAGACGATTCCAATTTTCTTGCTGAATCAATCGTATACACTCACGTGATCGGTGCCTATCTTTAGCGCTGTTGTTTTTGTCGCAGGTGAAGATGACACTGTTCTTGTCGTGTCTGTCTTTGTTCCTTAGCCCTTGCTTATCTCTAGTGACCAGCTGTCGAGAAAGAATCGTCCAATTATTTAAACAAATACGCTCTTATGGTTCCGTTTATTATTTGGCTAGATATCATACTCATCGGCTGCAATCGCCCAAATGTCACCTGAGTGTAAAGTACAACTTTTCAAGGTACACTTATACAGACTTGACATTTAATATGAAATATATTTTCTCCGTTAGTTACTGCCACATAGAACGAAGCATATATGACGTCATGTTGTACGGTCTGGGTCGTCCAGGTGAAATTGTTTATTCAGAATCTTCGTCACATCCCCCCGGTGAATCCATACTGTCTGGCTATAGAGTTAATTGGTTGTTTCAAGGTTGTGTTTTCAAGTATAATAATTGGTCTCACCCAAGAAAATCTTTCAATCGTAAATATAGTATTTTGCTTCTAGAAGTCAAGTAGGCACGTACAAAAATATACTCCAAACTTAAGGTCAAGGCTGTATGTCACGTACCTGGGTGTAAAACATCTACAAAATCCCAAGATACCAATTCACATCATCATCTGGGAGTCGAGAAGCATGTTGAAGTATAGTGCCTCGATTACTAATCGACGGACAGGTTTGATCAAGTCAATCGCTTGGACACTTCAAATCTTCAACGATATCACAACGCTACGGTTACTTACGATGCTACGCAGTTGTTGCTTATCGACTTCCTGAAAGTTAACAAAATCACCCTGCTTCGTGCTTGTGCCAAAGCCCACTCCGTCGGTCCGGTGCATTACCTAGATGTGGCACAATAACAAAGGGGAACTAAGTTGTTTTAGCAAGTACCGTGCGGACCGTACCGTCTAGAAATTAGAAATTCGTGACATAAACTATATGCCAAGATCACAACATACACCATGTCTGGGACGGATGCAGAACCTTTTGGGAGGGATTCCATTTTGGCAGAGGTTGGCAATCCCCGCTCAGAAAACTCTTTTTCCTTTTAAAAAAGACGGGTTCACGTGATCTCGAAACTGGGTAAACTATATTGCCTGCCTTCGTGTTGAACTGGCGCGCTAGCTAGCTAGGCGCGGATGGACAACAAAGGAGACAAAATGGTCCGAGCGATCGGATTTCTCAAAGGGGGTTCGGAATTGGGTAATTTTCCGAAAGGAGGTTTGATTTTGAAGGGTGGTTCCATCGTCCCTTCGACCCCCCCCCCCTCCCCCCGGATCCACCCCAGCAACTGCCCCAGCATTGTAGTGATGTAAGATACATCCAGTATCTTGACCAATGTTAACGATGGATTACTAGGTAGGTTTCGCATTCGAACGTGTACGTCATACGCGTTTCCCTATTAGCTACGCGTATGCTCAGAACGCATAGCATACTCGCTATGCGTAAGTGCGAAACGCTTACGGCTAGCTAAACGTATGCGTACGCGTACGCGTACGCGCTCGATTGCGAAACCTCTCTAGTGATGGTATAATTATTTGTTTACGCGTAAATGGTATCCGCGACGTGCGAAACCTCTAATAGGCTAGTTCACAATGTTCACGCAAAGGCGTCTTATTGTGAGTTTCGGCTAACAATGTATTGGAAATTAAACTTCGCTATTGTAGTGCAGGTATCAGGAATCATGATCGACACGGTTTTTAAGAGTTTAACAAGTGAAGAAATAACAACGTGTTTGACACTGTTCAATATTCTTCATCAACTAATTTTCTTCCTGTAAGATTACCCATTATTGATCGCATTTCTGCTGATTTCGTTCAGGACAACTGGCGGTTGTATTTTTAATTTCAAATGTTTCCCATTTCGTTAGCCCCTACCTCTGATGATTTAGGGCCACTGCTCTTCGTCGGTTTTTCATCCTTCTTTAAAATCTTCGAATTATAGTCCTTATAATATATACTTCCTGTCTTATCCTCGTCAGAACCGAACTAAAGAAGGGATAAAAAAGAGATGGATGTGCTATTCGTTATAGTTTATTTTGTGTAAAACCCGTTCGGCTGTAGCTGTAGTGTTATCCCCGGGGGTTAGCAGTGTTAAAGCGGTGTTTGTTATTGACCATTAGCGACGCGCCAATGGCGGTTCATTTCTGTTCGCATCCAAATACATGTAATGCGCGTGAAACATTTGTTGTCCAAATGTTTGACTGGTGATCAGAAACAGTCCGTCTTCTCTAGAGCGACAAAAGTCAACTGTAAGTTCTACAGGAATATTTGATAAGCTACCATGAGATAGATGTTGTACGTCAGACTGCTTCCAACGCCGCCATGCCACAAACCGGTGCAGGGCAGATATAGAGGGAACCTCATTGAAACTATATCTGCCAAATCAGAGATTCTCTTTTCCTCGTATATACCGCCTATGTTTAACATGGTGTGAGTTTTTACGTGATTAAACGTTAACACTTTTCCCGATGTTTTGACGATTTGTCATGTGGGAAAAATTGTTATACAGAAATATAAGAAATGCTTATTTCCAATTTGGCAGAATTATTTCCAATTATGTTTTGGTTGATTGAAGCACTATATTTATGAAACTTTTTAGGTTACCAACGGGATTTGAAATGCGTCGCAATTACTTATCTTATTAGTACTCTATTTGTTTCTGTTATTGCATCCTTAAAAGGATCCTCGTGAGAAGATGGAAACATCGACAAAAACCTTCCAAATCGCTTTCCACATGCAATGCGCATTACCGTTAATGAATAGGTAAGGGCCTTCACACGGCACAGGAATAGTATGGGTTCAAGAAAGTGTAAACTGGTGCGATGTGGCTAAAAGTGAAGTGGGTCGCGGGGAAATTGGCACGCACATGAGGGGGCTTGGAGTTTTTGAACTAATATTTAATAGTTCATTTGAACAGTAGGTAAACTCACCTGAAAATGAGCACCTGTGTGATAGTCTTTGCCACTTGCTGCGTCGGTTAGCACGGGGTCCGATGATCCGGAAACCCCTGCACTTGCAACATTGCCACGCCGACTGGTCTCCTGTACTGTTCCTTTTGGTGGATCATTCTCGCCGTTAGCATCTACAACTCCATCGGCAATCGTTTGTTCGTTCGTCGGCAGACATTTAACTGTTAAAAATGTACCGGTAGTAGATTTATTAACGGGCAACAGATTGTGATTGCGTGTATTAGACGTATTATGGGGCAGATGACGCAGATACTTTCCTCGCAATCAACAAAATGTTGGTCCCTATAAAATACCCGACTTCGTGGGTTTTACCGATACAATGTATATCGTTTTCGTCCTTTCACTTCTTAAAACCCTCAATTAATTCCACTCTTAATACAAAGCCTTGTTGTGAGCTAAACACTGCATTGCTATACGTTATTCCGCTGAGGACGGATACGGTTATCTTCTTGAAGAGGCAGGCGTATATCTTGTAGTAGTCCATTTATCCAATGGAATTTTATTAACTAGCAATGCTGGATGTATTTTTCCGTGCCATAGGCCTATATAATGTTAAAGCTAATAGTAATACTTAGCATATTTAGGAGAATAACGTGAAGCAGAAAACAATATATAAACGATATATAAAATTTCTATTCCACTCACGTTCAAGTTGACGTAAGAAATCTCCATAGTCTATTGTGGAATCTGGTCCTTCCTTCGACGACTGTATGAGTTTATCTAAAGTGTGTTTTGGAATAGGGTCGAGCAAACTATTACAGGCCCTGTGTAGAAGATCCAATGAAATGAATCCAGTCCTGTACAAGAGGAACACAACACATTGTCATTATCATACAGTATCGAACAGGCACAAAAGTAGAGACACCTTTTGGGAAATTTCTCTTTATGATCTTTGACACATCTCCCTGAGTGATTGCATATTGTCTGGCTATAGCTCGTTGTTTCCAACCTGTGTTTCATAAGTGAATTGATCAGATCCACCCAAGAAAATCACTCAATTGTGAATGGAAAACACCGGTTATGTATTCTAGCTTCCACGGCGCACATACAAATACATTCCATATTAAATGCCAATTCTATAGACAGGCCTAGCTATATTATATCAATAAACTACAAGTTGCATTGTTTAATCGCGATACGTCAATGTAGCCACCTTATTAGTAGGCCTATCATAGATCTATGTTGATCCGATATAAAGAAATCTAACAAACGTTTTAGAACTTTGCCACTGCAACATAGACAAAATTTATATTATGATAATATCTTAATAAATATGAAGTGGGTATGTTATTTGCATTATAGGCGCGATTGGAGTTTAACAAAACCGAATAAAAACACCTGTCCATCACACGTCTATACATGTAGAGGATCAGTTTAGGGTCAATGAAAGCCAAACAGAACTTACACACATGATGTCAAGCTAGCCCGGCCTTTTGGGCGTTTTCAAATTCAAAGTGTCACCGTTTAAACATGTGGTGAGGTCTTTCGTAATTACGACTGACACTGACGCGGTAACTATAATCATGCAAGCCTGTATCTAACCAACCACACGTTATTTTCGGCGCATGTTCAACGACAAATCTTCCGAATGAGGGCGCCCTATGCAGCCATAACGTTAGGTCCCCGGCTAAACAATGTTGCACGTGGTTATATATCGAAACAGACATCCAGCAGGTACACTGTCGCCTATGACGGTATGAGGCTTTATACAGTCAGTGGTTGCTATCGACAGGCCTGCCCTGGATCACGTGTTATAGCTAATGTCTTTAGCCAGGCGAATTCACATTTCGAAAAAAATCAGGTGCCAACCACCGGTTTCCCTTCGTTTATTTTCCCAAATGTACCTTAGTTAGACTGAGAAAAATCAAGAATCAGTTGAAGAGAAAGTTTTCAACTCAATCTGTTTTTTATTAACAACATTTACAAAATTACCTCAATTACCTCGCGGCGCTGGCTATTTTTGTATCCCGAATGAAAGCTACACTGGCCGTTGAAAGTCTGGTTGATAGTGTAGTTCTTGGCCTCGTACGGATAAGGCAGAATTGTAAAAGTATCATTTTTATCAATAAATTACCACTAGTTTTAGCCAAATTCAAACCTTCTTCCAAAGCTGATTCCAAATTTTTGTCCCCAAATTTCGGCTTCGTTTGTACAGAATGTACCACCAACAGGGCTTATAGCTTACCTCATAGTGTCATATTGCAGAAGAATACTTTTCAAAATGGCGCCATTTTTGTCGTTGGTCCGTGTCGACTCATCTTCAGGGTCAGGGGTCAAAATCATCTCCTCCTTAATGCTCGATCTTAATGAATTGTAAGAACACATACACACGGCGGCATAATCCCAGTAAAAAATTAACACTCTGATATCGTTAGTGGGCCTAGTATTAGCATGAGTGATGCTCGGCTGGTATACTCCCTCGGCAATAGTCCGTTTTCATAATGTTATGCAAATCGTTACATACTTGCGTCACAAAGGTTAGTACTTATTATGAGAGAGTGCAGGTGTATAAATGTTTCATTGATGTCGTACCAAGCAATGGCTGATTTAAATTGTAAAAATATGCAACAGTGAACGAAAAAGAGTGCTATATTTTAAATATACATGCAGTTGTATTTGTGGAAACGAATGTTAAAGTCAAACGGTCATTGTTATACACAAATAATTTTGATCAATGACGGAGAATGGTCGGAAACGATTATAGCTAGTCA
>JAVCKS010010546.1:0-14507 GCA_032273685.1 Pteraster tesselatus
GTGACAACAGTAAAAGATTGGCATTAGTAGTACATATTGAGTAACTATTTATTAGTGATATGTACAATTTTGTTTAAATAAATACCCGACTCCTAAACATGTATTTTTTTGTGGTTCTAATATTGCCCCCTGTGTTTCTAGTAAACCCATGCTTTGTACACACAGGGTTTTCTTATTTTTCATACTTTTAATATTTGCACCGCACAATACAATAATGTGATATCACAAACGTGCTTTCAAGAGTACAAATTTAAATATGACAGCCCAAGATATTGCAATGGCTTATATTAAAATGTGGGATGTGGGAAGCAGGATATGAGATATTTCATTAACTGAACCTAAAGTCACGTATATACTGTACATGTACATTGACTTAGGGGGAAGGGTCCAAGTTTTTATCACAATCCTCTAAAAAGGGGCACAACTTTTGTAGGGGTTTTTGTTAAAATTTTGTTTAGCATTTATTATTATCATCATATACTCAGGTACTTAAAAGTTCTAATCAGTCTCTCAAATTGAAGAAACATATCGTAATCTTCCATTGAGTGATATACCATGATAAATTTTGGTACTGAAGTTCCAACTACATTGACTGAATAAAAATCTCACTACCCAAGGTCAGAAACACATGATACGTAACTATCAAGCTCATCTATCTTCAATAAATAAGTCAATGTATAATTGTTTTTTAAATCATCAGTATGAAATCGTGCAAACGGATAAATAGACGTACACATATCAGCAGATGATAACATACTATAGGCAGAGATGAAAATAGCAAATACATTCATGTACCCCAAACATCTCGAAAAATGTTGTAATAGAGGACCAAAGTCCCTAATGCTGGAGTTCGGTGATATCTCTTCGGCACAAAAATCACGTTATTCACTTACAGAGCAGAAATCACATTACCAATGGGCCGTCGCATGATGCAGCATTCCCAATTCAGTACGCAAAAGTCGGCATGGGATCATGCCTTATGATCGACTTATCCTTCGGGCCACATGTTCGCACTTTGCGACGGTGTTTATATACTAGTGCACAGCAATTTTAGGGCTGATATGGATAGGCAGTGTGGTATTTGCCACTTTTATAATATACGGCCCACAGACAAGAAAAACCAGTAAACTAGCTTAGCCAAGGTACGCCAAGCGGCATCAGTAAAACCAACAATGAAACTGAAAAGAGAACCGGATTTTCGTTGGTGGCAAATCTGAGTATTCTGGAATTCTGGATAAACCCGGAGAACATCTGTAAACAATAAACAATGGCTACTGAACCTGTAATTGTTTTGTACCGAAATTGTTGGCACATCTATGGGTATCCGGCCATGAATCTATATGATGTAATCTGGGAAAACCCTTCACATGGTGGAAAAATCAAATTGTACATTGTAAGCTTTTTTTATAACAAATTAAAGCTTTTTCATTACAACCACTAGATCAAAGATTCTGAGCAATTAAACTTCGAAATTAGTGCACACAAACAAGTTCTGAGAAAATCAGGATTGTCTCTGAATATTCCGGAATAATAACTCAAAAATCATCGTATTTTTTGGTACAACTTTAAAAACATTACTCGAAATATTGTTGGGTTAATATTGGATAGTTAAAGAATACATTTCACGCCCCCAAAAAATGTTTGTTAAAAATGGGTTTGGAACTATTTTCTCATTCTCGAAATAGCGACATTTGCGACATCCAGATTGCATCACATATATACGACTTGGCAACTACACTCAGCTTTCACTCTTTCCTTGCACCCTTGACCGGCTGCAGTCTCTAACTCCCTTCGTCATCATCATCAAAGTACTCCTCCTCTTCATCTTGAGTCCTAAGCGCCAGCGAGTCGTACTCGTCATTGCCGTCCACGGCTGAATAGTCAAAGTTCTTCTCCTGTCCGCTGAGGAACCGGAGGTGCATGTGTTGGAGAAACTCCTGCCTCATGAGGGCTCTCTCTTCAGCTGACGCCGGGGTCGGCTTTCTCTCCGCGGATGGTGTAACCTCTTGGTGCTGACTTGTGGATGCGATTGCTGTATCTCACGACAAGAATGATATTGAGCGATAATTTGTATACTGGTATATGCATGAACACCTTCTAAAATCGTACCTTCTTCTGGGATCAACGTTGCAATGGACTAGCATCCCATCCAGAGGGAGAAATACCAGTAACTTCATGCTACGGGAAGTACCGGGGTTAAGCACCAGCCTGATGAGCCCCTAGGCTTGGGACTGTTTTCAATTCAATTTCGGTGTATCTAGATATACACCTTATGCAAAGTACTCATTAGAGGTTATCTTTTGTCATTATAATACAGTGACAATAAACCCACAAAGGGTATGCTCGTGCATATCCCAGGTCAAGATAGGCACTATATGCATATAGTGAAACTTATTGCAACGAAACTTTTTAAATATTACTAAGAAAATTTTTTTTTCGTCACTCTGGTTTTGAAATGTTTATTTTCAGGTGCATGGTGGAGCTGTTATTACATAGAAGTGGGAACTTCCTGAGATTGTGATATAAGGTGTCCACTGGTCGGGTATCTGTCTATTAGCTATTAATGTATGTCACTAAAATTGTGGCCGAAAGAAAATTACTTTTGTTAGACTCATTAGATCTCACCATCATTCTCTTTGTCCTCGTCCCCTTCCTCATCCTCATCGTCATCATCTTCCTCTTCAATCATGTCATCTTCTTCTTCCTTCTGTCTTTTGTACAACTCTTTTGTCTCCTGCTCGTCCATGAAAGTCATGAGAATGTTGGAGAGACGCAGGTCCGTGGGATCGATGGCCTTGTCCAGTCCCTTCCTCTCCTCATCCGACATGTACTGCCCGATATACTCTTCGAACATCAGAGGATCGCGATCCTTCATGGCCGCATCATCAAAGTACGTCCCTTCCCGTTCAAGTTTCTTAATAGCCTCGTAGCGCCGGTTACGGACCCCGACTTGGGACCGTCGCGAGCTTAGCTTCCTCCTGGCTTCCTTGAGGTAGAAGTCCACCTCGTAGTCGCCGGCCAGACTCTGGAAGCATTCCAGGTCCTCTCGGCGCAGACGAGCGTGGAACCTCTCCAGGAAGATGGCTGGTTTGTGGTCCAGGAGCTCCGAGAGGATGCTGAGTTTTTCTTTTGGGGTGAGGTCCTCTTCGCCGCGCTGCTGGCTCTTGATGCAGACGCTCGTGACCGCAAGGTGCGCTAGCATTTTCTGCCGGTTCGATTGGGGATGATCTTGAGAGGAGCTTAGCTCCATAGCTTCGTCTCCTGCCGGACTGGCATCCGAATTACTGCCACCTGACAAAGTTATATAAGTCACAGCAGAAACGTATTGAACATTTACGCAACAATTCCTAGAAATTAAAGGGCTAGTTTACTTAGCACCTCCAAACTGTACATGTTAGTACTCTTATTAACTCTTTGAGTACGGAATTTACCATTAGTAGTTACAAATGAACAACAAACTGAGTTATCTGAGGTAGGCTATTTATCCAACCTTATTACAATATTGAAATACAAAAGGAAACAGGTTTTTTTTTTAGACCCCAATTTAATCTACCACTGATGTAACAACCTATTTCATTGCCCAACCACAACACCAATCATAGGCCAGCCATTTTATACAGTAATATCAATCCGCCGTGAGTGACTTGCCATCCCAGATAAGTTGCTGTGAGTGAGCGGCCAGTGAAAAAAAGTTCTGCTGCCTGGGCCAGTTTAATACAATTGAGTTTGTGCTATGCAGTCATAAGACATCACTGATACAATGTATGACAATGCCAATTTATGTAAATTTTATCGGTATGGGCAAATTTTTCAGAATATCAGTTTCGTGGCCGTGGGTAATTGTTTTAACAGTGGTTGGTTTTCAGGGATCGGATTAAATATTGCAATATCTTTCAAGTTTTCACAGATTGAAAGTTTTAAAGATACTTCACATCGTTTCAGAAACATTTCTGTATTGCAAGATGCCACATTGGAAAAGATTTGGGCTTACTTATATTATAGAACTACCCCGCCACTCCTGTTTTGGTGACTAGTGTGGTACCATTGTAATTAGAATCATTGTGAAGTGACCTCTGGGTACCAGGATCTTTTTAGAAAAGGGACGTGGTAGCGGGGTATTCTATAGTTACTCTAAAGATTTGGAATCAGTTAGGGAAGACGTTTTAATCTAGTCTGTTTTAAATGACAACTTCAACTTTTAGTTACCTTCAATAACCATAATTTACTGGGGGAGAGGGCTTATGTGATTCAGCCTAGGCTGTATGCTTATACAATTTTCACACATTGTCAATGCTATAATTTGGTCAAATTATGTGAATTTGGAAATACATGTACAAATGATGTATCTAATAGGCCAAGCAGGTAGCTATAGCATTAGCAAGCAACACGGACTAATGGGGTAATATGCAGAGCCGTATATAGACAGGGCGCCCTCTAGGAGTCCAGACAGCTAGCCGCGAGCCATCGTTTAATAATCGGGCGAGGCTAGGGCAGCAGGTTGTGGGATTTTATTTCTCTCTGTTGTAATATATGTTTACATACGCTGCGGTGTGGGGGATGATTTGTTTGAATTGGTTGAATAGCATTTTGTAAGATGTAACAATTTGGGTGTTGTTTCATTGCAAGCATTGCAAGCATTGCAAACACATGCACAGTACTCACTTTCGTTGCAATCGTCGTCAGCGCAGTCCGTAGGTTTGGACGCCATTTTGTTTCGTGAATAATTGCGTGCAAATTATTGCGACCAATCAGAGCAGCTGTACTTTTGACAGGTACGTAAATAAATGGCCAAAGCTAGCCAGATTTAATTGAGGATTTTGTAATTGTACGGCTTTGCTCACGCATGGCTAGGCCCTAGACTAAACATTTCTAAAATTGTTTGATAACTCTGAAATTATAATGAAAATTCATTGACAGAAAACTGGCATCTTAATGTGGGCATCCGTGATCAGCTGTTATTGATGGCGAATTGCATGACAGAACTTCACATCTGGTCCCTGAAATCATCTGTGTCTATTATTAGAGGTAGGCCTAGGCCCTCTAAGATTTTAAGCTAAATTTGAGAATATCTATTAACTCGCCCTAGTTTTATGACTAAGTCTGGTACTCTTGTAGTTGTAATTGACATCATGGCAAGGACTGCTTCTAACCGCTGGTTTCTCTTCATTATTTTCCCCAAATTTACCTATTTAGACTACTAAAAGGGAAATTAGACTGAGGAAGAAATTTTAAATTTGGCTAAAACTAGTCACGGGCCGGTAATTTATTGACAAAAATGACACTTTTACAATTCGACCTTATCCGTAAGAGGGCTACACTTTCTAGACTTTCAACTGCAAATGTAGCCTTTATTGTTCTAAAGCCAGTATTCTTTAACTATCCAACATTACTCCCACAAATATTATTGAGTAAAGTTCTAAATGTGCAAAACACAATGATATTTTCATTATTTTGGAGTAGGGCCTACTCAGCTCCAAAGAAAATAATATAGTGTCTGCGAACCTAAATTTTTCAGAACTTATTTCTGCAAACTTCAGAACTAATTGTAATATCGTATTTGGTCACAAGGTAAAATGTGGTTAGATTAAGAATGCTATTTTTCACATGTATATATCTGTCTGCAGATATTGATGTCGGTTGCCATGCCTACCACGACAAAGGAGAGTCAGGTATTCCTCTCAGTTAACTGCAAATGTGACACCACAAAAACAGGATAAAGTCGCACAAAGCTATTTTTTAAAATCGATTTTAATTTTACATTATATATTAGATGTTCAAACCTTCTATTCTAGCATTTCCTAAAGTTTATTTATCATAATTTAATCAGAAAAGGTACTTCTATAGAAATGAACATATTATACATTTTCCTGCACTGCATTATTAGGTGCATTTTCTTTAAAGTCTGTTTTCTCAAATGTTTTATTTTTATTTCATGGTGGACCTTATGATGTCTTTTACAGACTCGGTTGTGTGTACTGATAGCTAAACCTCCAAGTGCCATATACCATTAGAAAGCTAGACTTCTCCTGAATTAAAAAAGCTAAATTTTCTCAGTGTGTGACTTTATCCTGTTGTGGTGACAGGTCACAAACATCATACAGCCCAAAGATCTAGTACCTCAATTGTTTATATACATGTATGTTGCAAAGTGTCATACCCTAAACTGAGATATTTTTTATGTCAGTTACTACAGGTTACCTTGGACAAAAGCAGCAGTATGCAGAAAGTGAGTTTAGTCTATAATGTGTCTCCTGAATTCAGAAGTGGCATGGAAAATTCTTATGAACAATTTACATACCCTGGTAGTTAAAAAATAAATAAATACATAAAATGGATAGCATTTAACTTATAGACTACCGTGAGCACAAAAGGCATTCTCGTTATAGCAGAGTTGACCCCTTGCTGTTCAAAATTTTTCTGGTTATTTTTCCCCTAGGTAGAGACTTGTTATGGACACCGAAGAACAGGCGGCCGGACAAACTTAGAGATTTGCTCAAAGAAACGGAGGTATTCAAGCGGGCCTTCAGCATACAGATATTAACTGGTTACAAGTCAAGCTGAATCCTCACGAGAATGATTCCCGGGGCTTCAGGGTTCACCGAAAGAGAATACTTTGACTAACCCACGAGCAAAAGCAGTCACTACTTGTTTTATAACGCCCCATACTCTAATAATTCATTACGTTTATTGACCAAGTGTCTAAAGTTGCTACATTGCGGTCGTGATGAGAAAGCTGGGTTACTCAGTATATTTTAACTTCTCATGCACACAAATATTACTGGGAACAAATATTATTGCTATTATGTGTGCAATACAGACGTCAATGTACCATGTACCTGTCGATTGCTTAGTGAAATAGTTTTCCCATGAGCTTCCACTCGCAACGCTGCGGTGAGATTTGTTTTCAATTGTTTAATTTCCAGGAATTGCTCGCCTCTACTCAGGTAGTATTCACCAGATGGCGAACCAGAAGACACTTTCAGGTCAGTCGGTGTTCGCTCTAAGCAATTAGTGCCATCAATGGAAATGTCAGTAGAACAACTTAGAAGAACATTTAACTGTTTTCATACCAGGGTCAACTTACTTGAGCTGTGTACATATCACACCTACGTATAAATTATTGCTGCTAGCCGACATATTGACTCGTGACATGTACATGAGGCCTTCTTATATATAAAAAAACAGATTTCGAAACTGACCCTAACAAGAGCAAAAGTGCAAAATTGAGCTGCCAAAAATCTCGACTTAAATGATCAAGTCGGAATAATGTCCCAAACAGTTAGTTTTGCCAACCATGAGCTACTATATGCAGAGTAACAGACAACACACACACACACATTTCTGATGATAACAATAGTTTCACAATGCTACGCGACTCAACTAATAATACACCAGAGGAAAGTCATTGTACTATTGGTTTCATATTGCCTATGCCTTATGATTACCAGGTTATGCTGAGTAATTGCGTCTTGCTGTCCTTCCAAGTATCCTCTCACAGCGGCGATGTGGAACGGATTCTTATTGATAAAACACTACAGGGAAAGTTCTGTTCGGAAACAATCTCCAATGGTGAGAAATTGGGTGCCTAATAATTCCCATCTGAGATCAGGGGTGTCCCATCTTGGCGCTGGGGTTCCATCTGGGCACTTGGGTTCCATCTGGGCACTGATGTGTCCCATCTGGGCACTGGGGTGTCCCATCTGGGCACTGGGGTGTCCCCTCAGGGCACTGGGGTGTCCCCTCTTGGCACTGGGGTGTCCCATCTGGGCACTGGGGTTCCATCTGGGCGCTGGGGTTCCATCTGGGCGCTGGGGTTCCATCTGGGCGCTGGGGTTCCATCTGGGCGCTGGGGTTTCATCTGGGCACTTGGGTTCCATCTGGGCACTGGGGTGTCCCCTCAGGACACTGGGGTCTCCAATCTGGGCGCTGGGGTTCCATCTGGGCACTGGGGTTCCATCTGGGCAGTGGGGTGTCCCATCTGGGCACTGGGGTGTCCCATACGGGCACTGGGGTGTCCCATATGGGCACTGGGGTGTCCCATACGGGCACTGGGGTGTCCCATCTGGGCACTGGGGTCTCCAATCTGGGCACTGGGGTGTCCCATCTGGGCACTGGGTGTCCCATCTGGGCACTAGGGTTTCCCATCTGGGAAATATAGTGTACTAATGGTTAAATAGAAAGGAAATGAGAACAAAATATCAACAATTTAGTAATTCAGTTCTTATTTTTGTCTTCTAGCTGTTTTCGGTGAATCATTCTTTGTGTGTACATTCCCGGATAAAGCCAAAGTTGGTTTTGCTTTCTTCAATAAGAAGCCATCATCGGCTCAAGACTTTAGCAAAAAATTTGAGAAGATATCCTCTTATGATCCCAAGGTGAGGGTAATTTTAATTCACAGAAATCTACAGTTTGGTATATCAAGGGTAGTAACTGTTTTGACATGTCTTATAAAAATGTATAGAACATCTTGGGACTATTTCTGCATAATTGCAAATCTTAGTTTCTCTCCTTCGCCACAAATATCGCATATGATAAAAATGGTGTAAGTTTATACGTGAATAAACATTTACTGTTGGAACTTTCTCAATGTTATTTAAAGAAATAGAAGAAAAGTGAAATTATTTTGCCAAGGTGACCCCTCGGACCAGACAAATGTATCGTTCAAAATTTGGTAATGATACAAAAAATTGCTTCATAAAGTTGAGTCTCATTCTGAAATGGTGGTTTCTTCGAGGATACTCCATAATGCATCAGCTAATTAAAAATAACAGTCCATCAAAAAGAACACAATACCCAAATACGCACAACAGAATAGAAACCTTCATTCTTCAATATCTTGACATTTTTCTGCCAGATAACTCACATTGATATGCCTGGAATCAAGACTAAACGGGAACGAAAGTTATCCGTTAGTGTCAATCAAGAATGGGTAAGTGAAGCGCGTATTTCCTATAGCTGTTTGTGCAGAAGACACAGTGCGAGTGGTTCTCATCAGAACCGAGCAGCCTCTGCCTTGCGGAATGGCACGCATCACAAATTACACCTTGGTTGGTTGGTTTTTACATACACAAAGTTATTTTGGGGTACCAACAACATTTCAAACTATATTTAGGCTCAAAGTTGCCTTAATCATATGACTATCTTTCCAGTCAATTGATTTGTTTCAAATTCTGAGAAATACTGGAATATTTTATTTGGTTACTAGTTCAGTAACCAGATTTTGCACACTGGTCTATGGTTACCTGGGTGATTTTGGCGATATAAATTTACACACAGTTATACACACTTTTAGTAAACAATTTTTTTTTTACGATACTTGTTTTTTTAGTTTGATTCCTATTCCAACCCATAAAAACCTCACCAGAAACAATTCTTTGGCCTCCCCTACTGGTCTCTATACTAGCTGGGTTGGTGGCTGTACACTGCTGAGTGGCCTATCCTTGGAATCAGCATTAGTGGGCATCCCAAAATGGCCATTCTGATGACTCCAAACCTATGAGTGCATCACCACAAGTGGTCATACTAAGATGGAGGTTGATTTACCTCCAAAGATTGATTGATGTAGTAACTGGATTGATAATGGTAATCTCTCGTTAAGCTGATGTCAGTAGGGGCCATCTTGGGACCCCCGACCAACGCTGAGCTTAGGGCTGCCAATCCTGTTTCTGTAGTACTATTTGCTGTCATCTGTACAGGTCCTAGTGTGGTGTAGTGGTGGTAGGGATGATTCTGCCAGTGCCGCTTGGCCCTGGACCCCAATGACTAGTGACAAGGAAAGGGCCAACGTCTTCCTCTATGGTGTCAGTGGGTACGGTCAATGGAACGTTAGTCAATTTTAATAACAAACACATAGTCGAAGTCCGTTCCAAGGCTAGTGGATCATCAAGCCAGCGCTTCACTCCATGGTGCAGCGCTCGCCACATGATTGTATCAGGAAGAAGTTACGGTTTTGAGTGGTGGGAGGAAAGCCCCAGAACTAGGGAAAACCCACGAGGTTAGGCACCAGCAGGGTTTGAACCCGGGACCTACAGAGGTGAAGGCAAGGATAGTAACACTGCGCCACCTAACCCCCCCCATGAAGCGACTGAGCGGGTATGACTCCCCCTGGGTGGCTAGTCCATTGCAGGTTGACCCCTGGCATGGTAGGTCCACTGACAATTTGCCAGTACCCATACACTTGGACAGAGGGAGAGAGAGGCACCTGAAGGCAAGCTTCGGACCTTGGAATTTTAGTTCAGGAGTCTGAGCCACTACTAACCACTCGACTACTGTACTGAAGATTTACTGTTGCGTCTGTGTTTCATCATTTTAAATTTGCTAGGTCTAAACTGGAAGAGCTTTTCTTCGTGAGCACAGAGAACGAACCGATAGATGTCACGTTCAGGTTAGTTAGCGAAGATTACAATCGCATCAGTAGTTGAAAGGTTATGTGGCCAGTAAGAGTGCAACAGTCCAACACACTATATATGCTGACTGTCTTTCCTGATCGTATGATGACGGTCATAGGACTTTTAGAAGAAAAAAAAACCAGATTTTTCTTAAAATTTCCCCCCCTAAAAATGAAAATTCTAAATATGAAAATGTCACTAGCTGGATTTAAACACAGAACTTTGTGGTTTGTATATGGTTTATACTTTTCCTAGAAGAAGAAAAATATCCTGCTGTACACAGGCCACAAAATAACCCCCTCTCCTCCCTAAAAAAATAAAATATGGACAGATGAATGATATTTCTTACATTTTGGTTGGTATTGATAACTTCTCCAAATCAAGATGGCGCTAACATGTCAGATGATTTTACGGAAAGTGCATATTATGAACTAATTGATTCATGATTACGGTAGCTTAGATGGACACGTGAATTATATATTTCTAATGTGGTAGTTAGGTTCAGCACAGTGGTTACAGAATGTTAGAAAATGCAACTTCGGTATAGAAATTGGTCTCATGTATATTTGTTTGTCTCCCATTCCAAAACAGAGAAGAAAATATGGACTTGTAAATAAAGCGTTTATTGTTTGATCTTCTTGTTTTGTCAGTTTGAGCCAACCCAGACATATCTACACATTGGAAGGTGTTGCACCGTCGGTGACTGGCGACTATAGCATTGACACCTGTATCTATGAGTGCTCTAAAACAAGGGTAGGATACCAGCCAAGGTTTGGGGGTTTACACTCTCTTTTAGACATACCATTAGTGGGTATGTAAACGGTGGGAGGAATGCCCCAGCACTGGGGAAAAACCAACAAAGTCATGCAGGGATTAAAAACCCAATTCACATGTCAGTCCTGGATTGGAACTCAGGTCTACCTGTGGTGAAGGCAAGGAAAGTACCATTACACCACCAGACCTGCCCCCTCCGCCTCAACACCAACCACGACACCCCCACACCCCCCACACTTACCCTGGTATAGGATGTTGCTAGGTCACAGAAAATAAAAAATAGTACAGTGGACTTTTTGAACCACAAGGCAAGCTTAATTCCCAGTGGCTGAATTTTTAGTGGGCGCGAGTTTTGTAATAGCGAATTTGTTTCTGTAAAGCATTTGTTTCTGATGAGCTTCCCAATGGTTTTATTTGTAGTTGGTTTGTAGTTGGCGAGTTTGTAATGGACAAACTTGTTTCTGTAGAGCATTTGTTTCTGGCTAGCTTCCCAGTGGTTTGTAGTGGGCAAGTTTGTAGTGGACGAATTTGTTACATGCCGTCTACCAAGCTTACTATCACTTATTTACAGATTCAAAGAGCCGCAGTTACTTCAATCCCGTTGAACAGTCAAGGTGATTAGTCTTAGGTTCACTTCAATTTCTTGTGTCGAACATATAGGCCTGTTGTTCGAAGAGTTGTTGTTTGTTTAAACTCAGACTCCCAGAGTCAATTACTTACTAGCACATCCTTACTGGCTGCATTGCAGTAACCTGTACTATAGTGGTTACTTTGCAAGCACAGTATAAATGAGATGCTCTATATCAAATCTGTTTGTATTTTGGTGCCCCAAACTTTCAAGTGGAAGTTTCCTTCTTATCTTCTTTCAGCCAACGTTGTTGCCTTCGGGAGAAATCAATTTGAGGATAAGTTAATCATTGGATGCTCTGACGGCAAGCTGGTGAGTTAAAAAAAAGAATTCTATCTTTGCGGATGTAAGTGTAAGTAAAAGTAAGCAACCACATTTCTCTCTCTTTGTAATTCTATAGACAGTTAGGATACCGTCCTTGACATGTAGAGTAAAACACGAAAAATGTCATTTTGAATTTGTTGAAGTAGTGATAGATAGAAACCTCCTCAATAGAAGGCCGAATGCCACACCTGACACAGGTTTTTTATTTTATTTTATGTGATAGGTGCTTTATGATGAAAGCAAACGAGTCACTCAGTTTGTGCAGGCTGACTTGGTAAGAACCACTGTCTAGTGTTTCGCCCTCCCCCCCCTGTTTGTTGCTGATTGCAGGGGTACTTTCCTCACCGTCACCAGTGGGCATGAACCCCGAGGGTGGTAACATGTCAGTGGGGTTTGGCGGTCACAAGATTCCATGCGCAAGTGTTTACACCTGGTAGAAACTTGCTTTAGTTCTGGGAAAGGATAAGCTGTTCAAAACTATTTGAGAAAAGGAAACTTTCTTCCCATAGTTGCCACCGCCTTACCAGTAGCAAAACTCTACTCTGGGTTTTCGCCTACTTCTAAAATCACAACTTCTTCTGCCTATGCTGCAGCCCCATGCGGTTGGCTTTAACTGTGTTCAAACCTGTTTCTATTACTAAATACATTTGCCGATGCTACACTGCTTTCCGATGTTCATACACAATTCTGTTGTTTTGCAACCAGTTGTATACTCTGGCATGGCTGGCAAAATCAAATTCTATATTGCAGGCAAGGAGGAGAAAACTCCCTTTAGAAACTCACGAGGTTTAGGTGGAGGTTAAATACCCAACTCAGGATTCAAGCCGATGACTTACAACGGTAAAGGCGTGAGGAATGTACCCCTCAGCCACCTCGCTCAAGTCACTGGACTAAAATGTTGTTGAAAAACAAAAAGTGATGTAGCATTTACGTACTTGTTGTTTCTGGTTTAGGTTCCTGCTATGATTTCATGGCACCCCAGCAGTTCACTTGTCTTCGTCTCTGGGACTAAAGGAGAGATTCAAGTGAGTCGGCTTTATCTGCGGATTCTTTTCACTTTTGTAGTTGATTAAAAATGAGTACCAAATACTTTATCTTAAAGAATTTAGGTCAATATAAATATATACAGTAGATCTTTATTGATTGATCGGTCGGCCGGTCAGCAAGTCGGGCGGGTGGGTGATTGGTCGGGTGGGTGCTCGGTCGGTGGGTGGTCGGTCGGTCATTTTTTAGTATATTTTTGTTAAATCGATCATTTTATTGGTGTTTTTATAGAGCGGTCATTTAAACAATCGATTGTTGAAATGATCTATTTGATCAATTGATCGATCATTGATTGAGTGATTTTCCTGAACAGTGTTTTGACATGGCATTGAACCCAATGAACTTGCTGACTGTCGGGGAGACGGCCAGGAGTTATCCCCTTCTGCAACTCTCCAAATATTTCAAGTAAGAAACAGTTATTGTGGGACGATTTTCCTTCAATATACAGTAGCTCCCATAATCGCAAATATTAAATTCGCTAATAATATCTGTGTTTTACCCAGACCCCTCTAAACATTTCCATTTGTGTGGTGTACGTGGTTTCTAGGTTAATTTGATCACAATTAACAAAGTTATTGGCTGTAAGTTATTGTAAACATATTCTCGCTGGTGACATACCTCACCAAATACCAATTTTGATTGATTTGGTAGAATATGATCTAGTTTTACGTATACAAATTAATAATATATTCTCGCTCAAAGATATGCACTGTCTATTCTAGACCGATATTTTGTTACCCCGAGAAATACCTTAAAATCCAGAATTATAATTCAGTAGGTTTGTCATTGTTATTAGCTTTAAAAAGTGAACAAAATCTAACCGAGGATAGTTAGGAAATATTTTCCTGTCTAATTGAATCCATGACAGGTCGCAATAATTCATTTTGAACAAGAAAATTCTCTGTAACTATTGTGCTTATTGGATTTACTTATTGTGCCATATCATTTTATAAGGGGAAATGTACTAAGTTATGAATTTAGTATTCAAAATTATTTCTCATGGCCTTAAGAAATCGCAGAGTACATCTTTAGTCAGTGGAGATAATTCACTGCATGCAAAGTTCAATGGCATTTTGATTTTTAGATCTGCAGTTAGGATAGTCATTTTGGAGTGGAGTCATTCCTCGATATCGAGCATTTCTGATTGTATTGCTGATGCTCAAAACTCACTTCTACTTATATTTGATGGGTAAGTACGTACAAACATCTGTTAGTATAAACCATTTTGAAATTACAGCTGCACATATCCATAAACGCATGGAGATAAACTCTTGTGTGTGTGTATGCACAATCTGATTGGGAGGGGGGGATACCTGTTCAAATGATGTACACTTTGAAGGTTGTTGCTG
>JAVCKS010010568.1:1608-12293 GCA_032273685.1 Pteraster tesselatus
GAATGGATCAGACAGACCACGAATGGATCAGACAGACCACGAATGGATCAGACAGACCACGAATGGATCAGACAGACCACGAATGGATCAGACCAGACCACGAATGGATCAGACCAGAACACGAATGGATCAGACCAGACCACGAATGAATCAGACAGACCACAAATGGATCAGACAGACCACGAATGGATCAGACCAGACCACGAATGGATCAGACCAGACAACGAATGGATCAGACCAGAACACGAATGGATCAGACCAGAACACGAATGGATCAGACCAGACCACGAATGGATCAGACAGACCACCAATGGATCAGACAGACCATAAATGGCTCAGACAGATCACCAATAAAATCCCCAATTGACCAGTCAAATCACCAATAAAAAAGATCACCATTGTATCAAACAAATCAACACTGCATAAAAACACACCAGTGGATCAAACAAACCCCATGGCGATTTGATTAGCTGCAATTGATAGAGAGCAAAAAGATATTTGTTTTATGGATTTTAGCTTTATTAACAATTTTCACCAAGAACAAGTAACAGTCGTAAGAGTTTTGTTTTGTGTTTGTTTTGGCAAGTTGGCTTGTTAACATTAAAGTTAGTGTAACTGCATTTATAAGAAAAAAATCATGTTTGCCTTGTAATATTCGTTGCCTTCGGAAACGAATATTTCAATGGGGCACACAATTGGAAATATGTACGTGCGTATGTGGGGTCATTGTACTAAGTAAGGGCACGATTTGTGTCACTAATCCTTGATACATGCGTAGGTATCCTGTCATAATAAAGCCACTTAGAGTTACAACTGCGCATGCATTGGAGGCGAACAATACTCATAGATAACTGTGGCCAAAAATGCACTCAAGTTTATGGGGGAACTGGTAACCAAATAACACAATTCCAGTATTTCACAGAAGATGCACAAAAATCAATTGACTGGAAAGATATGATACAGACAGAAATATTATTTCCCGTGGAGGAATACGTTCAAATGTCTTCGAACACAAATTTAGTTTGAAATGTTGTTGGTACCCTTCAATCACTTTGTGTACACACACACACAAAAGGTTTTATCTCCAACCTGAATGCTGGGAATTCACTAATGCTCCCGCTGTGCAGCTGTAATTCCAAAGTGGTTTGTTATGAGAAAGGCATGTCTTCAATTGTTCGAATATCCCCCTATACTGTATATATGTGAACGGTCCGCACAAAACCAGGATAAAGTCAAACACTGAGAACAAGAGGATTTTAGTATCTTTAACATACTGTACATCAGTATGCACAACAGAGTGTGTGAAAGACATGAGGTCCACCATGAAGTAAAAAATATAAGACTTCAAAGAAACTGCACTCAATGATATGATACAGGAATACGTATGTTCATTTCCATAGAACTACTGTACCTTCTCTGATTAAATTATGATAATATAACTTTAGGAAATGCTAGAATATAACTTTGTCATCTGAAATAACGTAAAGTTTAAAAATCGATGACCCTTTCAAGTTTTGACTTCCAAAAGATGATACGGTAAAATAGCTTTGTGCGACTTTATCCTGGTGTTGTGGTGACAGGTCTCCTATTATCACACTGGCAATACCATTCTTGTGCTATCTAATCCCAATTAGTCATGTTGGTGGCTCACCTTTTCGACTGCCTTCATTGGAATCCGTTTCGCTCAGATCAAGACTTGGGCTTTGCTGGTTGGCCCAACCACGTTTATCTCGAAGGATAGGAACAGGGATGGACACAGCAATCTCACCGCTGTTTGACACAGAGGAAGAGCAAATAGTAACCTCACAGAAATGTTTATACTGAGGATCCAAGTCAGAGCAAGAGGAGCACAGCTCAGAATATTTCCATTTGTCTATGACCTTTAGGATTTGACGAACATCATACAATATACTTACAATGAGTCAGACATTGCGATAGTAATTATGGCGATAGAAATACACTGATATTGCTATTCAGTTCTTAAGCCGTGACGTACCATGCAATTTTTATGCTTCCAAGTCCAAACTAAGAAATTTAGTGTAGCATTTTTTGTCAAAAAATTAAGTCAACCACGACTGAAATTCGAGTGAATAGCCTGACAAGTACCAAAACACGACTCTTAACAACGGTAGAAGAACATGTGTGTTTTGTTTGGAACCAGGAAGTGTAAACATTGAATAACAGGTGATGTCACACTTAAGAACCAAATAGGAATCACAGCAGGATGTGTATCAACTGCGCACACGTAATTCGTTAGAGACAAGGTGATGTATTTTCCAGTGAATAAACAATGAAACATACATGTACATACATGTACCGACCCTACTTACCCAGTTGGGAAATCTTTGCATTCAACAGGCATGCCGAGACGGAAATATTCAAATGGTTGATTCTCCACCGATCCGAAATGCTTGTGCGAAACACGCAGACAGGGTGGGCCCTCAATGCTGTTCAACAAGTATTCATCATACATTCAGTAAAATTCCTTCTGATTTCAGCGTTTGTTTTTCATGTATCAAACTGTTAGTGATCTGGATCCAGTCCAGTCTACAGATCCATAAAGCATACTTGACAGGGGATAAGCAGTACCTTACCCTAGCCTTTACCCGAGTTGGATCCAAGTTCTAATCTTGGGTCAATTTTCTGCAGGGCTAATCCATTGTCGCCTCTAGGGCTGGGGTTATTTTATTGCACCTTTGAGTAGGCTACATAAAACTGTCACTACAAAACTAGGATAAAGTTGCACATAGAGAAATTTTCAAAAGTTGATATTTTAAAATTCAGTAGAAATATACCTTTCTAATGGTAACACTTCAGGGTTTGGCCATCAGTTTGCCCAACAGAGCGAGTGAAAGAAATGAGGTCCACCATGAAGTAAAAATGATAATTACGAGAACACATACTTCAAAGAAAATTCACGTAATGATGCAGATGCAGTTCATTTCCATAGAACTAACTTTTCTGATTATATTGTGATAATATAACTTTAGGATATATGCTAGAATAGAAGGTTAATCTGAAATAATGTAAAATATATAAAATGTATATTACACCTTCAAATTTAGACTTAATAGTTATATTGAACACTAGCTTAGCGCAACTTTATCCTGGTTTTGTAGTGACAGGTCACCGACATACATTCACTCCTGTGTGTCTTAATGTGATTACTTATATTTCAAGCCATAATTCTCCTTTGGATCCTTTTTATGAACTGGCCCGGAATCCCAACTAATTGAAAAGCCCTGAAATATTGTATGGGTTTGATTTTGATTGGATATATTCTTTTAGAGTTCTTCTTTATATTGCTAAAAGTGTACCTGCTTCTAGTCTCAAAATAAAACATTGCAGTGAGCTAGAAACTACCTTTCTGCACTTGACAACTACTAAATGATGATAATTGTTTTTTTAAACGGATAGTTCACATGTTTACCCAGCTGGTACTCTGGTTATTTCGAGGTTGGCGTGGTCTTGTTCAATTGTATTGAAGACTGGTTGGAGTTTGGTGAACCACAGTGGCATAGTCTTCTTCATGTTCCTGTTGGAATAAATTTTAATGACAAAATGTCAACCAAAGTTTGGCAACATAACGATTCTCGTAACAGTGGAATGTACTGTAACAAACATGCCATAATCTTCCATACTGGGGGCTACCATCAGACATTCCGGTACTGTGGTTAGCAATACATGTATGTTGATAACAGTCCATACAAGATGGTGACAATATGCACACAGCACTGTCTAGTCAGCACAGCCTTGCGATGTCGTATACTATTTAGCATTGTTTTGAAACCAATTTTATTGAGGTAACTCCTGTCCAGTGTACAACGGTCACTGACAGAGGTAAATGTTCAGATTACCAGAAATTAATCTCCATGGAAACAAAAAACAAAGTACTAAATAATTCTCACAATGTCGAGCCAAGGCAATATGATAATAACTAAGCTACAAAGCACAGTTAATTAGGGTGTGTTTCTCGACATTCCTAAAAAAACGATTATGAATATGACCCCAAAATTGAGCATGGTTGGCAGAGTGAGAGCGAAACATGAAATATAAATAATTTGGCATAAAGCAAAATGTATAGATGTGACACAAACACATCGCAGCTACATGTACATGTGTAATAACCAAGGACGCTTTCAACTGAAATGACATACCGGTACTCTGGTGACTGGTGAAATTACTACTTTGTAGACTGGTCCCTAGATATGCTATACAGAAATACAACAGCACATACAGTACTGTAGAATAAGCATGCGCAAATAAGTTCACACACATACACATGCACACATGCACATGTGTTTTCGCACACATGCACGCATGCATGCACAGATCGGATGTGTGCCACATACATTTGCGCACACACAGTTTGGCCAAAAAGCATTCAATAAGCAAGCATGCATAAGTGCATACGTAGATGTACATGTTATGGGAATTAGTTGTACATTTTAAACGATTTGCTCGCAAATATTTGGCAAAATTATCTAATTTCACTCTTCCCTGTTCTGTAGAGCTCTAAAGATGCATTTTACTTCAGCTAACTATTTTGTTTAGCTGTGACCAAGCAGCTCTATATAGCTCCCTCTGTTGTTCAGTCAGTTGATTGGTCCTACAAAACAAATTCTATAGAATAGTGTAACAATTTTAGCTACGTACAGGAACAGCTTTAGATAATAGGCAGTGCACTATTATCATTAGTATCATGGACAAGAAATAGGGAACTTGACCAGTTTCAATTCAATTCAATTTGTGCTGTTTACTGCTTTACAGAAAAATACATGTACTTATTACTAGCTGCTGATTGCAAAATAATGCGTTTTTGCAATATTTCCATGTAGAGACTTTCGCGTGATAGTAGTTTATAATATCAGCTTTAACTCAATCACACCATGCTAATAATATATGTATCAGCATGAATGGGCCTGATGACATTCTACACGACCGTATAGACACAAATTCAAAACGAATGATTTTAGATATGCTGACCAATGCCAACTTTTTTTAATCTTATTACTTAATTCCTACAGGAGTGTGATGTCCTAAATCAGGGAATAAAATGAAGCAAAAAACTGTAATGATACAAGTACATGCATCACATGAATACATTATGATAGTGCTGTCAATGATGTACAATGTACTGACAGATGAACATGTTTCGTACATAGTCTTGGTACAAATGTTCTCAGACTACTGGTAATAAAACAAAGCTAGCTGTGCATAATGTGTACAATGACAATGATTTATAAAGTCATGCTTTAGTAACAATAAATCAGTAACATTCAATAACAAATATTCCTCATGAGCAAGCAGGCAGACTGTGATGTTTCAGTGTGACATGCAAATGATGAATATTGTGATTACAGTGTATGTAGTATCTACAGGTGAACATTTAGCAGTACAGGATGATACAAACTTGTTAAAGATGGGCGTTTCATTTCTTGGGGTGGATGGGGAAAGGGTTTTAAAACTTGCACTGTATCTTCCATTTAGGATACAGTGTATACTGTTTATCTACATGTACATGTTACCAGTGTTTACCCGGTGTTGTCGTCAGAGCCAGGATGACATTATACTGAGTAGTTTACACAAAAGTGGCATGAACATTTTTCAGATCAAGCATATTTCAAAAATTGATGGGAGATTCCAGTGTAATAGACATGTAACTGTTTGTCATGCTGTCCAGTAGCCACAAGGCCTAATTTAAACTGACTAGAAAACTCACCATAAAGAATATTAATACTGAAATAACTTCAGAAAATAGGAAAAAAAATGTCTTAAAATGCCTTACCCAGTTCATGCGATTCGCAGAGATTTTATAAAGTTTTAAACTACCGGTAGCTGTTTTCATGTCTAGAACAGTTCCTAAAAAAAGTAGGGTTTAAATATCAAATAAAACACGAGCGACCTAAAGATGGCAAAGTTAAGCCGGCGTAAAATCTTGATCACAATGATATAGAATATTGAAAGCTATAATATTGTCCCAAACGATATGTGAAGTCTCACAAAAACCGAAATAAGTGAGAATCGAAACGGTACCAAATACTGCACGGTGGTTCGTTGTTCGGGATGCGCCCTCTATGGTATCGCTTCGCAGCTGAACAATTGGTTTTGTACACCTTTTAGTACCAAAATGATAACAAATCGACCGGGGGATTATGGGATATCTCTGATTAATGATTTTCAGTTATCATATTAACTCAACCTTTACCCCAGACATCCTAATAACAACTTGTGTGAGAAAATGTTTAGGACTACCCAGTACCCGGTGAAGTTGGTTTTGCCAACCATGGGCTACTATATGCAGATTACCAGACAGAAATACACACACTTGCACTCATATACGAACTATGAATGAATTCCCCTTATCTTTGTGTACTTTCCCATAAACTTCCCAATGGAATTTCCCAAACAAATTGACGTTCGAGAATACAGAGACCTATGTCCGACAAAAGTTCTTTTTATTTCCCCTTTGATTGTTCTGTCCTCGTAATGCATTTAAGCAAGCACACATGCACCCCTGCATGTATGCACACACACACGCAAGAAGGCAGACAGGCACGCACACAAGCACACAAGCACTTGCGATCACACACACACACACACTATCACTGATCATTACAATAGATTCGCAATGCTACATGGCTCAACGAAGAGTAACAGAACTAATGTTTATGCACAAGAAAGTTTCCTTTGGTTTTAATTATGCTTGTGTCCGGTATATATAACGTAAATGACTTTCTGCCTATACGCGACGAATATTTGTTTGATAATGTCACTGTATGCACCTTTTATAGCATACAGTGACATCATCATACCCACTGAGTATACGGTGTGTTCGTCGGTGTACTGGCAAAAACTTCTTTACCTGATTATGTAGAAATGATTTCAGGTAACAATGAGGTAGCATGCATGATACGCGTAGCCAAACGCACAGGGTAGATGAACAGACAAGGTCAATAGGTGACATGATGGTTCTTGGTGTGTGATTAAACCCAACCATGATATGACAGGCAATGATAAGGTACACTTCAAAGATGCAATATTGTTCAACAATTGCGCTTTCACTGAATGAACAGATAACCATTGATACACACCATGAGGTGCATACATGTAACACTGTACAAACTCAGCATCAATGAAAACTTGTCATACTGATGGATATTCGACCAGACAAATCACTCATTTAGTGTCATGTTAGTCGATGTTAGTCAATATGTGTTAATTAAGAAAGCAGTGTATATAACTAGCTGGTTTTCACTAGTCTTATTTAACAAAATATTTTGGAAATTAAATGAATAAGAGTCACAATCAGAATACAGCAAGACATACATGTACATGTGTATATAGTGTAATAAATTCCAATATGGCTGCCCAGTGGCATAATGCAAAGGTTTCCATCAATATTTTGTTGACGTAGCACTGTTGCTATAACACATATGATTAGCAGTAAGCTGTAGACACATAGATGAACGTCCAGGTTCAACAGGTTACCAATGAATATTGCATTTACCTATACACAGATATATTTAGGACCAGTGGTTGCTAAGAATAGAAATCTGTGTAGCATGAATTCATTGAGAGTAGGTTGACCGACCCTGGCAAACTATATTCGGTAACTATTTGCAGTAACCATTTATAGAACTGGGTAAGGAGAGGCATTTGAGGGTAAAGAGTCTGATGCCCCAACTTCTAGATCATTGCCCTGCCATTTCCTAAGAATAAGCTTGCCCTAAAGCACGTGTTATAGCAACAATGTCCTTATTCATATAATCAAAGTTTGCAGCTGACTAGAGCCAGTGTATCAATAAAGTTAAAAAGTTTACAAGCAAAACTTGCATCCCGTAATAATGCGACTTTTCACTCGTTTCCTAGTGCTGGATTTCCTGTACTTCAATGTTTACCCTTAACAAATTGCATCTTTGAAAGTAGTCTGTCTATTATCAAGATAGTTGTAATGACCAACAGCTAGCATGTCTTGTAAACACATACCCTTTGATGAATGCATTCCTTCTATATACACCAGAGGGTATAAGAACAGAGATTAGAATGGCATTAGGTGAGCTTGTATAAAAAGGAATATAACTACGAAACAATAAGGCATCCCTTCACCTAGAGAGGGGAACAACAACAACCGAAACACCTTGCCGTTAGGTTTGTGACTGGTTATGGTTGAGAAATCAAAGTTTGCAATGACTACAACAACCAATGTGGCGTGATGGTGTAGAATCGCATTCCCAAAGTAAAACGTTAAATAATGTGCATAACGAAATGCTAGAGCAACGAGAATCGCAGGAAAATCAAGGTACCTAGCGAGACTGGGGATCTAGCCATGGCTCTTGTATGTACCATTTAACTACCGAGGTGAACCGAATTGGTAGTCAAACATTTCAAACTACCTAACTAAAATATACAACATAGTTGGACAACATAGCTGTCTTGAATTTAGGGAATCTTAAATGCTTATTCCCTCTCACTACCAAATTGTTTTAAGAATTGTGCTAGTGAGAACCGGCTATTTGTGTACAATGAGAGCAACTTTTTCCAGTATCTATGCCTACCCTACTGCCCGACTTTCATCAATAGAACTGAAAAAAAAAATTTCATCTTTCAGCTGTGCCCGTCGGGGATTCACCAAAGCGATTTGATTTGATATTTGATTTGGCATAGGTTTTACGCCGTGAGATTCGAACCCATGTCTCCTAGTGGCGAGGGTGAAAATTAAAAATCACCCCAAAAAGCAACAGAAAATTGTGGTTTTGGTGCGTTTTCGTTAACAGAAATTTAGAATTCAAAGTTGCAATCTATGGATACAAATAAGAGAGGGTACTCTACTGAACCCTCTCAACAGTGACATTCTAATAGCAATAAACTTACTCTTTCATTAAACAACATACTTGTACCGATATACCAGTACCAGTATCGGTGATGCTATGGCATATGTCGAGGCTGGCAAAAATACAGCACTTTTTTTGGGGGCGTTCACATTTTTTCCTTGAAAATTCAAATGTTGCATTTATAATTTTGTACTGTGTAATTATTTTCTGAAACCCAACATAGTTTTTCTACAAAATTGCATTAGGATTAGCGCACTGGGAAAAAAATCTTGGTAAAACAAAACGGTTGTATTCGGTTCTTTAAGCTGACACTTATCGGACTGCATAGTATTTGTGTAATATTTATGTTTAAGTCCAAACAAAGAACATTGTGGAAGTTCTCTGCTATAAGTCAACTACGAGTGAGATTCAAGTGAATAGCAGGCCCGGAAGTACGGTGAATACAGCAGCCATTTGCAGTTGCATGGCTGCTAAGATCTCTAGACAGTTAAACAGCTTGTCTGTACATGTAGCATTCTGATTAGCTGTTGCTTCATATGGCTTGTATTATGCCTACTCCCTGGACCCTCAAAAACCATTACCGGTATATCTAAATATTCCAATACTGAAACAAAACTGTTATTATTCTCAAACTACTATTATTAAAAACCACTGCAAAACATAATGTAAATTGATGCTTGGTAAGAAACAACGGGATACATACAAACTATGAGAAACCAAAGCAACTTACACACAGAACGGCTCATAGCCCTCTTGCAAACCACAGACGGTGAAGTACTTCAGTTCATTCAAATCCTGACATGACCAAAACAAGCGAACACATTTAGAGATGCAAAATTAGTAGTATTCACTACGTATGTGACGGGCTCTGCGAAAATGAGTCACATGGGGGTGACTCAAATGAAACAAAAGGGTCCACAAAAACCTGTTTTTATTCCTCTTTATCAATCAAAATAAACGTTTCTACACATGATCACAAACGATTTCGTATTTTTTTGTTCACCCTCTCAACATTCAACGACTTTTTACATAGAAATGGGTTGTGTGAAAAGCGTTACATATGTTTTCTTTCATGTAAATGGCTCTTTGTGTCAAAGGGTGAAGTGTTTTTGATGTCATGTTATCTTCCTTCACCACATGGGTCTGTATATGTGGAGCGTACCATAGGAAATCACAGTTTTGAGGTGGGAGAATTCGAAACACCCCAGAAACTGGGAAAAACCCACAAGGTTAGGACAGGTACCGAAAACCCAATTATATGAGACGGCAATGGTATTCAAAAGATCTGTGGTAACATTTGTATGCTGATATGTTACTTACTTGTCAACCAAAAAGAAAAAAAATAAATACAACTTTTCATTTGGCACCATGATTATTAATGTTCATTGAATCCAGATAAAATATTTGAAATATTCTAACCTGACCGAAGGAGAGTTTGGCTACCTCGCCAGAGGCTATCGTGAAGGCTGGAACAAAGCCTACAGATAGAACATTAGTAGTCATCAGTGTATATCAATATGTGACCCATCGCTACAGTACTATACATGTACATTATACAATCATTATTTTCTGTGTGATTAACAAAGCTAATATTCAAATAATAATTTTTTTTCCGATTTAACCTCGTCCTTCATTCTGAAATTTCTTCAGTTATTCTCATTAGACGATCTGAAAAGGTACTTTTACAGTATCTAAAAATACACTGCCTTTAGCAAATTACAAATAAGTGTGAGGGTGGTTATGGGGTAGTTATGGGGTAGTTATGGGGTAGTTATGGGGTAGTTATGGGTGTACATGTAGTTATGGGTGTACATGTAGTTATTGGGGTAGTTATGGGTGTACATGTAGTTA
>JAVCKS010010577.1:0-16354 GCA_032273685.1 Pteraster tesselatus
ATAAATCATCGATCATCGAAGGTTCAGAATAGCCGTTTAGACAGCCGTTTATCCGCACGCGTACAACAGTGTTTTATTCTCCGTTTATCACTTGAACGCTCGTTAATTGTGCGCAGGTTAAAATAGCTTTATGAATTCGGGCCTATTATGTTTAAATCTCCACAAAAAGGGCGACAGTTATATGTCGACCTATTAAACACGATTTCCGCAAATTAATATTGTTATCTTTGGCATTACCGACCTGAACGAGTCTTATAAATTGACCATCCAGACTGGCATATGAATACAGTCAAAGTCATGATAAGATGTAGCAAATTCCGCTATTCATTACTTATAGTTATAGAGAGCATTTGACCCCAAACTAAGTAATAATGTTTAAATCTCCACAAAAGGGCGACAGTTATGTCGACTTATTAAACATGATTCCCGCAAATATTGTTATCTTTGGCATTGCTCATCTTTGGCAATACTGCGCTCATTTACAGCTCATTTAAACAAAACAAATAAACAAATCCATTGGACATGACTTATACAAGATCTTTTAACTGAAGTAGTAGGCAATGCGACTGACTGAAGAACACATCGTTTACACCTAAAATATAAACACATTTGCAAACAAAATAAACAATTATTATTATTATTCCCCCTGATCTTTGCGTGATTTTCGGAGACTTTCAGACATACACATGTACTTTACAAAACAAAAAACAGATTTTTAACAGTTGCTGTCAAGGCAAGTTTTATTTTGAGAATGGCATAAGTTCAATAACATTCACATGAGAGTTCATTTTATTATTATAATGAAAATTATCAAAAAGTATCAATAGGGCAAACATCTTTACAATAAACTAATGATGGCCACAAATCAAACTATTGTGTGTCATTGATTTAGAACAAACAATTTAGAAGTTTTAGTGTTTACGATTCAGCATTATTGAAAATACTCTTCAATATTTAGAAATATCCAGTTTGGGAATTTCCTTGGGAGTTTTGCTTGAAATAAAATGGCCCTATCGCAAATGTTAAAATAACTTCTTAATTAATAGCCTGGTTTATCAATACCTTTTCAAAAGCTTTCCACTTATGTTAGAACGCTTCAAATAAATCTGGAGACTGTGTCATGCAATACCCATCCAAATATATATTTTTTTTATACAGAGTCTACTCATTAAATTGCATGTACGGGGCATTTTATAAGGAATTTGAAAATGAGAGCAGTTTCCAGACAGTCCAACAAATTATACATACATATTCTGGCTTCAAACATTACACAGAATTCGTAGAGATTGACTGTTATTATTTTAGTACACTCTGAACATATGTGTGAAGGGTTCACAGCTATCTCACAAACCCTTTTTATTAAGCCACTAAAATCTTACATGATTCAAGTGTCTTAAATCAATTATAATCTGGCTGTAAAAAGACTTCATATATCCGGATTAAAGTATCAAGGTTCATACACAAACTTCAAAGATTTCAAGATTAATACTGTCAAAGAATTAGACTTGGAATAATCCTAGGGTTCAAATTCATCATTTAGAAATTCTAGCGAGTAAAACTTTAACAACACTGCACTTGTAAACATTACACAGGATTCTTAGAGATTGAATGTTATTATTTTAGTACACTCTGAACATATGTGTGAAGAATTAGACATCCCCTGATAGGGATGGAAGAATTCTTAGTGGCATTCAGCAGTCCCCCATGCAATCAGAGTCATATTTGCCAGATTCTGACGAGGATTCTTCGTGTGGATCTTCATATCTGCCAGGTATATGCATTAACTTTTAAGTGGCAATATACATGTAACTGAACAAAGGTATAGTGCACACATTTTGTGAGCCATTTAAACTGATTATATTCGCGAAAAGATTTTGAACTTGATGCAGATAGTGGTGGTAGTACTAGTAGCAATCATCAACCTGAACACACCCTTGATGCAGACAGTGTCAATCATCAACCTGAACAATAATCCTAGGGTTCAAATTCATCATTTAGAAATTCTAGCGAGTAAAACTTTAAAAAACACTGCACTTCTACATTATACATACATATTCTGGCTTCAAACATTACACAGGATTCGTAGAGATTGACTGTCATTATTTTAGTACACTCTGAACAAATGTTTCACATAGGGTTCATAGCTATCTCACAAACCCTTTTTTTAAGCCACTAAAATCTTACATGATTCAAGTGTCTTAAATCAATTATAATCTGGCTGTAAAAAGACTTCTTCCAATATTTCAAGAACACAACTTTATCAACTCAATTACATAATCCATAGTGTCAAGGTTCATACACAAACTTCAAAGATTTCAAGATTAACACTGTATCAAAACATTAATCGAATAATCCTAGGGTTCAAATTCATCATTTAGAAATTCTAGCGAGTAAAACTTTAACAACACTGCACTTGTAAACATTACACAGGATTCTTAGAGATTGAATGTTATTATTTTAGTACACTCTGAACATATGTGTGAAGAATTAGACATCCCCTGATAGGGATGGAAGAATTCTTAGTGGCATTCAGCAGTCCCCCATGCAATCAGAGTCATATTTGCCAGATTCTGACGAGGATTCTTCGTGTGGATCTTCATATCTGCCAGGTATATGCATTAACTTTTAAGTGGCAATATACATGTAACTGAACAAAGGTATAGTGCACACATTTTGTGAGCCATTTAAACTGATTATATTCGCGAAAAGATTTTGAACTTGATGCAGATAGTGGTGGTAGTACTAGTAGCAATCATCAACCTGAACACACCCTTGATGCAGACAGTGTCAATCATCAACCTGAACAATAATCCTAGGGTTCAAATTCATCATTTAGAAATTCTAGCGAGTAAAACTTTAAAAAACACTGCACTTCTACATTATACATACATATTCTGGCTTCAAACATTACACAGGATTCGTAGAGATTGACTGTCATTATTTTAGTACACTCTGAACAAATGTTTCACATAGGGTTCATAGCTATCTCACAAACCCTTTTTTTAAGCCACTAAAATCTTACATGATTCAAGTGTCTTAAATCAATTATAATCTGGCTGTAAAAAGACTTCTTCCAATATTTCAAGAACACAACTTTATCAACTCAATTACATAATCCATAGTGTCAAGGTTCATACACAAACTTCAAAGATTTCAAGATTAACACTGTATCAAAACATTAATCGAATAATCCTAGGGTTCAAATTTATCATTTAGAAATTCTAGCGAGTAAAACTTTAACAACACTGCACTTCTACATTTGTTTTTATTCCCGATTCATCAATTAACCCAACTTACAAAAAACCAAGACAAAAACTTTATCATTACACCTCTTATATTCCTGAGTCCAGATACATTGAAAAGTTCCTAAATTTGAAGATTCAAAAACAATTCCAAGACTTAAAGACTCCGAATTTACCATTAAACATATAAGTTTCAGATACACAACTAAACTTCAAAACTTTGAAGATTTAGAGATAAGGACTTCAACAAATCTCTGACATTTCTAGAATCCAGATTCTATGGTGCCACTGAAGGGACATCACATATCACTTAGCAAATATTTGCGATGTCGCAAATTTTATCACATACCTTATCGCATATTTTATCACATACTTTGCATAGCTGCACTAGTTAAATTCCCAACAATCTGGGGAGTGGTTGGGGTTGCAGTCTTCATTTTATTGAGCACACTACTGGTAGTCGGATGTATGGGGAAGGGTGGGGAAGGGTGGGGAAGGGTGGGGAAGGGTGGGGAAGGGTGGGGAAGAGTAGGGGAGGGAGGGGAAGAGTGGGGGGAGGGAGGGGAAGAGTGGGGGAAGGGTGGGAAAGAGTAGGGGAAGGGTGAGAAAGAGTGGGAAAGGGTGGGGAAGGGTTGGCAAGGGTTGGCAAGGGTGGGGAGAGTATAGGGAAGGGTTGGGAAAGGATGGGGAAGAGTGGGAAAGGGAAGGGAATGGGAGGGGAAGAGTGGGGAAGGATAGGGTCTTAGGGAAGAGTATAAGGAAGGGTTGGAAAGAGTGGGGAAGGGTGCGGAAGGGTGGGAAAGAGTAGGGAAGAGTGGGGAAGGGTGGGAAAGGGAAGGGTGGGGAAGGGAAGGGTGGGGAAGGGAAGGGTGGGCAAGGCTGGGAAAGAGTGGTGAATGGGAGGGGAAGAGTGGGGATGTATAGGGAAGAGTATAGGGAAGGGTTGGGAAGGGAGGGAAAGAGTGGGGAAGAGTAGGGAAGGGTGCGGAAGAGTGGGAAAGGGTGGGGAAGAGTGGGAAAGGGTGGGAAAGGGTGGGAAAGGGTGGGGAAGGGTGGGGAAGGGTGGGGAAGGGTGGGAAAGGGTGGGGAAGAGTGGGGGAGGGAGGGGAAGGGTGGAGAAGAGTTGGGAAGGGTGTGGAAGGGTGGGAAAGAGTGGGGAAGAGTGGAGAAGGATTGGGAAGGGTGTGGAAGGGTGGGGAAGAGCGGGAACGGGTGGGAAAGGGTGAGGAGGGAGGGGAAGAATGGGGAGGGAGGGGAAGAATGGGGAGGGAGGGGAAGAATGGGGGAGGGAGGGGAAGAATGGGGGAGGGAGGGGAAGAATGGGGGAGGGTGGGGAGCACTCGGTTTTGTTTTGTTTGTTGGAGACAACCCGCTGAAGCTGCTCACACACCGTCCCGCACCCTTCCCCACCCTTCCCCACTCTTCCCCACCCTTCCCTACTCTTTCCCAGCCTTGTCCACTCTTCGCCACCCTTCCCTTTACGTGCGTGCGGACGATGCATCCTGGCAAAAAAGTGAACTTTGATCCCTGCCCATACATGTGTACCAGTAGTGTGTGCATATCTCAATAAAATGAAGATTGCAACCCCAACCACTTGTTGGGAATTTAACTAGTGCAACTATGCAAAGTTACATGTACATGTGATAAAATATGCGATGAAGTATGTACTATTATTATAGAGTCTAGATTCATCAACTGTACAGATTTCAAGACTAAAACTTTACCAACACACTTCAAATATTACAAATCATTAAAACACCTACGGAATAAAAAGATAAAAAATCAGCTGATGTACTGAAAAGTTGCCTGCCTGGTTATTCTCGTAACTGGGAGATTTGTTTCCTGAGTCTTCCTTTTGAAGCCTTCTGTTCATTGAGGACTTTTGTTCTCACTGTCTGCCAGGTGACCTTTAAAGTTGGATTCTTCTGGAGGAATAGTAGGATGTCTTTCTTTCCTACAAAGGGACATGGAAGTAAGAAAACACTGAAAAGCAGCAACAAACGATAAGCGAATTATTTAACACATCAACTAAGCTTGGATGGTTTTTCGGTAAAACCGAATACCGCGGTTGTTTTTTTTTTTACCGGGACCGAACCGGCATCTAAAAAAACAACGTGATACCGACATTATGGTATAGTATTTGTCAGGTTTAATAATTACCATAATTGGGAATTCCGGTAGGAGTAGGACAAACAATTAGTTGCTGTTTGCAAAATTGTCTGTCAACTTCTAAGTAGAAGTTGCCATACGGCGGAACTACCCCCATTTTTTTTGGGGTGAGATGAAATATTAATCAATTCTCTCATTTTTTTTAATTAGAAGACATTTATGGTGGGGGCTAGGTTACCCCTACAAAGTTTGGAGCTACATGTAATATATCTAACGATAAATAATTCCAGTCCTTGCAGTCCTCCCCACCCAGCGCTTTCAGCCACATACTGACATGCATTGTATCAACTTCACTCATACACTGTAATCACCTTCACTCCACAATACAACCAAAACCGCGAATACTTTGTGATTGGCATCCTTAGGTTTTTGTATAGAGTAGTTTTTGCAAGTCGGGTTTAATTAGTACAAAAGAATTTTGATGCATAAAAGTTAGCCGGTATTAGTAAATACCGCGTTTTTTTAGTGGTAAAATACCGGCTAGACTAAAATGGAAAACAGTCCAAGCTTAACATCAACTACTTTGAAGGAAATGATGAGTTGCACAACAGCGTTTTACCAATTTAATTTCACTCATACACCCCCCCGTCACAGCGTCCTTACTGCACTCCTACGGTGACCCAGGACGCTGTAGGGACCCCAAGGACGCCATGGGGTCGCGGTGAGAACACATAAGGACGCCATGGGGACCCCAAGGACGCCGAAGGTCGCAGGGCAACGGCGATTAAGTTCGGACATGTGCAAAGTAAACGCTGAGGTTTGGCGTCCTGGCTCAGGACGCCGTTGGATCACCCTGGGGTCGCAATGGGCACCGTAGCAATGCAATAGGAACTCCAAGGATGCCCTAGGGACGCAGTGCAGATGTGGTAGAGTCGCCGTGGAAACATGGATCAATGGATCGGGGACACCACGACGACCCCACGGAACCCAGTGTGACGGGTGACCGAAATCTTGATTTTTGTTTTACAAAAATCATTGGGGTTTCTCACAGTGACCGTCGCCATCCTCCATTTTAGGACGCAGTAAACACACCAGTCCGGTGTGACGAGGGTTTAAAGAACATCACAGAAAAAAGACCTATATGGACAATTCAGTGCATTTCCTGGCAGGCAAATTGTTACATATCGAACATAATTGCAACATACAGCTGAACTTTAAAAAAAATTATAAATATTATAGATATAGGCCCACTATTCTTTACATCAAAATTTGATTGCAATCATATGCTTTAATCTCCACAAAATGTTTTCTTTTATTAAGCTGTGAACCTGAATGAAGTCGAGGCTCTGTTGCTTTCCTCTAAACATAAAATGTCATGAGTAAAATGGTCTACATCCAAGGCATGAGATGTAACAGTATAATTATTGTGATCTATTTGATCTATTTATTTATTTAGTTTTAGTTTTTGCACCTTAGATGCTTTTCCCAATTTTCTTATCGCAAACACAAAATGTAAGGACAGAATACTAGAGTTGGAATTTCTTTTAAAAATTACTTTGATTTCATTATTGAAAACATAATTGTGATCGTAAAATATCAAAGGTGCCAAGGTGAAACTCACGTGGTAAACTGTCTCCATTGATCCATCCTTTGAAGTTGTCCAGGACGATTGTAGTATCCCTTCTAGACCATCTATTATAGGGCCTCGTAGCTTGTGAAAAAATAAAACAAAATAAAATGTTTGTCCAAAAATAATCATATTTAGAGTTTACTCGATTATGATTAGTCAAAGCAGAACTTATTATTTTATTTATAAATTATACTGAAGTGTTTGATATGAAGGAAACAACATGACGTAAGAAAGTTAATGAAAGAATAGCAATGCCAAAAGTATAACAAATTTTCTGATCAATATTGCTTACGATTAAGATCACTAGTCAGGGATCAAATCTTAGCAATATGTTTGACTAAAAGAGTCTTTAATGTTATGTATCTTTTGGGTATCAAGGTATCTCATCAACCTTTGCAACAAGATATAAACACCCAACTGGCAAGGATCCTTTAAAAAATGCCCTACAGTTAGTTTGTAGACTCAAACGTGCAATCTCATGTTGCAATTTGGTCACTATGTGAATAAAATGTTTTTACAGGCATGAAGAATTAGCTGTCATTAGGGATTCAAACGACAACCTGGTTTTTGCAACCATTGCTGTCTAACCAATTGACACTAGACTGCATGGCATAACTATATTGAATTTTATAGTGTTGATACACCTCCACGAAAAGAACAAAAATGATAATACAGTCCTTCATTTTAATAAACACGAGGAGAGTTTAAAATCGCTCTCCTTAAATCCTGATGCTGATTTAAGAAGAGCTATTCGCTCTCCTTAAATAAAAAGAAAAGAAAATAACGAAAAATAGAGCTGTTTCGGCCTACATGTGTATGTCCAAAAACAGCTTAAAAAAACACTAAGGTAATACAGTACATGTAAATTGCAACTACTGTAATTGTAGCACTGGTTTATTTACACTCACTAATAGACAAATGTATACAGAACTAGGCCCCAAAAAAAAAGGATTGTGTTGCCCTCAGCGACAGACCGTAAATACTTGGAAAATCGGGTCGGGTGGTTTTTTTTAAATCACCGTTTTAGCATAACATGTTAACTTTGTTGGAAGAATATATCTTCAAATTCTTATTCAAAGGTTTAACCAGCAGAAAAAACGTGTCTATCAATATCGATATGGCTATTATTATATTCTGGTATATAACAGGCTTGACACTTCAAATTTAAGATAATAAAAAAATAATAATAATATTAATAAAAAACATTTTTTCAACTGATCGACCGACCCCACATCCCGATTTTTCCACTTGAGGGCAACACAATCCTTTTTGTTTTGGCCCTAGTATGTACGTACACGTACGTACGTACACGTACGTACGTACGTACACGTACGTACATTTGGAATCGTGATGAAACACGTTGCTTTCCAAAGCTTTCAAAACATACATGTCGCTTTCAAAGTTTGCTATATATTGCACGCGCTAGCTACACATTTTTTTACAGTGCACGCGCACGCAGTACCGTAATTTCCTGCGGTAAAGACGCGGCTTATCCGACTTTCAACAGCACAAAAACATCGTTGCGCCTTATCTACAAGTGCGCCATATCTGGTGTCGCTTGAGTTCATTTGTTTAATTTAGCGATCGTTTTTATATTGTCGCGACAAATAAAAAGTAAAGTCGAGCTGGAACAGGAAAGATCGCAACAATACAAAAACAAAATTAAACCAACGTGTCGCTCGAATCAGCGCGCTGAGTCATTCATTCCAACTGCGTGGTCGCAATGTAAATCCAGCCAATATACAGTACCAACAGAAAAAATGCTGCGGGCTAGACAAATAACACAAAGATGCATTATTCAAGATTTTGGACCGATTTCAACTATAACTTGTTTGATAATTGAGTTAGGTTGGCCGTTGGTTTTGTTAGCTGGTTTTGTTAGCTACATGGTGGAGCAACACTTTGGAGGAGACTATCTTGGGGGAAACAGGAAAAAAAAACTTCTTGGGGGGGAAACGCTGGATACTCACCCAGACAGTTATCTACATCGTACAACGGAGGGCCACTGTACACATACACATGTATGTACACTACCGTGCAAAAGTTATCACGCACCTCGGTAGCAAATTTCATTCACTGATTTCTCAATAAAATATCTTCATTTCTTAATAAAGTGTCCTACCTGTGAATTGAGTAATCATTTTAATCAAATAAATTCATGTTTCTATAGTTCCATGGTTATATAGTAGCTCCCAAAAAGGATGATTTCGCGACGATGTTTTTGCAGCACGTTAAATCGCCATCTTGGATGACCTCATTATTTATTCATGACCTCATTATAGGGCATTTAAACCAATGACAACAAACATCGCGCAGCGGGAAAAGCTTGTTTATGAATATTTAAACGTAAATCTGACACCCCCCATTCATTAAAATGGACACTGCCATTGCCAAGGCTATAAAAGGACCATGCTTTGCATGTGAATACTTTCTCTTTGACCTTTGGAACGAGAACAATGGCAACCAAAACTCCGCTCACCGACCACGAAAAAGGGATGTTGAAAGCTTGGCACCGGGAGGGGATATCGTGCCGTGAAATTTCGAGACGGCTCGGTATTAGTGACAGTACCGTGAGGTATAATCTAGAGAAGCTTCGGCTATATGGTACGATGGAATCTCGGCCCCAATCTGGTCGTCCAAGATCAACAAGCGACCGAGACGACCGCTTCTTGGTGCGCACCTCAAGGCGCAATCGTTTTTTAACCGCCCCCGAGCTTTCGGTGGAATTGGCTGCCTCGTCAGGCGTCGAGGTTCATCGGTCGACGGTCTCCCGTCGCTTGGCTGAGGTGGGGTTAAATGGACGTGTCGCTAGGCACAAGCCACGCCTCACTCATGCCCACAAAGTCAGGCGATTGGACTGGGCTCGCCAGCATCTGGACTGGACAGCCAATGACTGGCAGCGTGTGCTTTGGAGTGATGAATCACGCTTTCAGCTCTACCAAAGTGATGGCCAGGTGTTTGTTCGTCGTGCCGTGGGAGAGGATTTCAACGAGAACTGTGTTGTTCCGTCGGTAAAACACGGGGGCTCTGGCATCATGGTTTGGGGCTGTATGGGTTCTGCTGGCGTCGGTGAGCTGGTACGGGTCACGGGGAATATCAACGCAGTCGTTTATATTGATATTCTTCGTGACCACATGCTGTCATCTGCCCAACGTTTGATCGGCCATGAATTCATGTTCCAACATGATAATGCCCCTCCGCATACTGCTGGAATTACCCGTGAATTCATGGACGATCCAACCCCAGATTTTATAAAAGATATGGGGGGGCAGTTGGCAGTTTGAGGTGATGGTTTGGCCGGCCCAGAGTCCCGATCTGAATCCGATTGAGAATCTGTGGAACGAAATGGAACGGCGCCTTCAACGCGAAGCGCGGCCGAGAAACAAGGATGAATTGTTCCAGATTCTCAATCGAATTTGGGAGACAATGGACCTCCAGACCATCACCAATCTCTTGGATTCAATGCCAAGAAGGTGCCAAGCGGTAATCGATGCAGGCGGAGCTTTTACACGCTACTAAATCATGACCAACCTCCGTGTTTTGCTGCGAAACAGGGCGCCGCCATCTTGGATTTCGGCATAATGATATGATAATTAGTACGACCGCCATTAACATTACGCGCACGGAAAAACATGACACCCGATTTCGGCCCTTTTAATGACAATGGAACATTAATTAACAGGATTTAACATGAATTAATGTGATTACAGAGTTTAAAGAGCAAACAGGTACCGTTTTTATTCATGTCTACAATATTTTCAAAGTAGTATAAAGAAAGTGTATTGTTTGTTAGGTGCATGTAGTGCATGTGAAGTAAAAGATCGCCCTCTATCGGTTAACATCTAGTGTATAAGCAAAGAATGGCTATATCAAAGACTACTCCATAATTTCTTTGAATTGCAGAATTTATTGGACGCACATGCACACAATTGCGGCGATTGTTCAATAAACGTTATCGTTAATCTGGGTTGCGTTCTGAATACGGATAAACTGTGAATTGTGCGTTTTGGTTGTTTTTTGGGCAGTAGTGGCTGCTGTATACAGTGTGATTTATCGGAAGGGGTACAGGATTGTTGGCCGCTGACCGCGTTGTGCAGGTGACCGTTGTATACAGTGTCATTTGCGTGCAGTTTTTCTGGGGGGATATTATATTGACCGCTAACGGCAGGTGACCGCTCTATACAGGTGACCGCTAACACAGGTTTGACTGTACAATAATGTACCACTTTTATTTTACCACAAAACGTATTGCACGCGTCAGGTACACACGGTCGATCAAGTGCACTGAAAATCACACCTGGTATTTTCGTACGGAACACCATGTACATTCAGTAAGTAGATACACCGCGCACAGCTACAGTGTTCTGTACAGAAATTCCCTGTCTCACTTCATGATCGACGTTGATCATAATGAGCAGAATGCAATCACAACCAACTGGTTGTATTTGTGGTACACTATTTTATATGAAGCTGCGGTTTTACTGTGACCTTTTTACTGGGGTTGTTTACAGGTAGGTATTAGTACACCCCCTCGTACCGTATTGTACAACGTACAGTACACAACATTAACAGTGCACGTGCATTGCAGCTATAGGATCGTGTCATTCCTGTACATACAGTGTTTATTCGCGATGTTCATGGCCGACCGGCTAGCTACTAGTTAGCGCATGCATTGGTGGCATGGCCGGTGCGGCACACATACATGTACTGCGTGAGTATACCACAAGCGTATGTTAAAAAAAAACAGTACCTTGGTACTGTAGTATAGGTTTGTCCATGACACAAAATCAACGGACGTCGTTTGTTCGCGTTACAAATCAAACTGAAGAAATTACTGGCATTTTTAAGGAGCGCTGTGTTTTGCTCTCCTTGGAAAATATTGGGGAGCGCGGAGGAGCGCGAGCACGATCGCGCTCCTTAAAAATGAAGCACTGATAATAGGATAGTGATGGTTAATGAGTCTATTGATGTAAGAAACTGTACCATTCACATTATATGGGTGTACAGCCCTAGGCTTAATTTTGTTTTGAGATGTTATTAAAAGATTCATGTACCTCTGTTCAATTGGAACTTGGTTTTGTCTGCATCTGGGTTTCCCTTATCAGATCCTGAAATTCATAACAAATATAGTTAATTAAACTCTTTTCATTGAGCTTTGGTGATGTGTTAAAAAGTATTAAGGAATTTTGAATTTGACACACCCATGAAGGTTTCAAACATGAAAGTGTTTGTGAGTTTTGCTTGTAGCATTATTATTGCTTCCTGTGAATTTTAAATCCAGTTAACAATATGGTTCTTAAAAAATGACAATACTTGATGATCTTGCCATTGGGACCAAGATGGTTTTTGTTTTGCCATAGGATTCTGAGATTCTTCCCCGGCAACATTTTTGTCTGTAAAGGATTTAATTTGTTAGTTTGGTAGCCAACTCAAATGAACTTGTAAGTTAGGCTTCTTTTGGATTATTGGTTCATAGAGGCAAATATACCCAACTGGCCTAGACCAAACAGACTACACAACTTGCAAATGAAAACTCACCTTCTAGTTTCTCATAAAACCTGTCTTGTGTTTTAGTTATGTTCTCATCTGCAATTCAAATTAACAGAGGTTTACCGGTAGTCAGTGGTAAAACATAGTAAAATTTTAGGGAGGCACATATATGTACAAGGGGGGTGCACCAATTTGTTTTAGGGAGGCACTTCTGGCCAATTAAAAATGTAGTTTCAATTGCATTTTTCCCAAACAAACCCTTTTTCAGTGCTCGTTATCTCATTTACTATTTAAAAAAAAAAGACAATTTAATGTGGAGGTAAAAACGAATACATTGTCTGCGAGTAAATAGAAAAATAGTTTCAAAAACATTGAAAATTACTACAGTACATTTAGCTTAAAAATATAACATTTTATTCTGGTAATTTTTAATCTCAAGTCAAGGTTTCAAAGGGGGGGGGGGGGGCACCGAGGGAGGGGTGGGGGTGATGACATCAAATGGGGGGGGGGGGGGAGGGGGCGATATTAAATGGATGGGGAAAGTGCCCCCATCCCTATGCCCCCTTTAGTTGCATGTTCAATGGAAAGGAGAAAAAAGTTTTATGTTGCCTATTGATTTAAAAATAGGTTGTATACAGAAATAATGTAAACTGTAACTAACCTCTTTCTCTCTCATGTAAAATGTCTTGTGTTTCGGCCACGTTCTCATCTGAAATTCACAATACACAAAAAGTCGATGTACCAAAGACATTTCCATGGGCAGTCCCATGAATACCAGGCCTCGACCTTAGCACTAGCCCGGCGTACAAAGTCCAGTAAAAACTGCTGCGGGCTAATAAAACGTACACCTCGACTAGCCCGACGGGCTAGTAAACATAAAGGCACTGTACAGTAGTGGGAACTCTGGCAGCGCGGCGCAGTTAGTTCATCACACACCGCCATTATGCCATACATGCCGTACAGACTTCCAATTTTAATACTGGTGCTGCAAGCACGCAGTGAGCAATTGCAATGCAGCAAACATAGTATACATGTAGTCTCTTGACAAGCGTTGACTCAGATACCGTAGAAAAATTCTGTATTGTGATTGGTCGCGAATCGGGTGCTGTTAATATCGTGCAGGTAGCGAAGGCTATAATATTCGGTTGCAATCATAGAGTTTGCAATAATGTTCTTGTTTGTCACCAAGCGCGCGCGCACGCACTGTGTCTAGATATCTAGTGTGTTTACAGCCTTTCGGCACGCACGATGTGTCTAGGCACTCCACTCCTAACGCTCAACATTTTCTGTATCACAAATTACAGCTGCAGTGCAGACTAACCTAACGCTCATGTGCACGCGCATTATAACTCCAACCAAGGTGCATATCGCATGGTTTGATATTACCGTAGAGATGTACATGTACATGTTACATGATATGACCGTACCGATCGGTACGTACATGTACATACATTTTGTACTGTACGTTTAAACTTTATACTGCCGTAACGAATTAGTAGTACTAGTAGTCTACTCAAGTAAACAATCTGATAACCATCAGACTGCGATGTCTCGGCATGCTGCCAGTACGAAACCTGGGACAAGTAAGGCGGAGAAAATGTTAAAAAGCATGAATGAAGCTGCAAATGACAGACTCAAAATTCTCTTCAGGAACGCACATGCGAAGGCTAAAAACTGCAGGCCATTTTGTGTGGCTGCGTCAAAAGGAGTTTGAGTGTTCGAGTTTTCAGATAAATAAGGAAATATCTAGGGGCTAGTAAAAATCTGTGCGGGCTAGTAAAAAACCTAGTTTACTAGCCCGGTGGGCTAGTAAAAAAAATTGCTTAAGCGCGAGGCCTGAATACATAATTGAGCGAAGTATACGGGCGTCAGTTGAAGTCATAAAAACAGGTCATTAATAATTCATGAGTTAACGTACGTTTCGCATTTCGCAAAAGTGGGCTGTCAACTTCTGAGCGAAATGGAATTGTTTTTGAGATTTTCTTTTACTTACTTAGTTTAATCATAGACCTAAAACAGAGGGACCGCTAACTCTGACGTCATTGCATTACTTTCAACGTGTCGATGTCCTCTGCACTGCAGCGCCACCACCGGTCGGCAAGGCCAGGATTTGTTGTTTGCTGATATTACGTGGGCCTATGCGAACTGCGCTTGGTCAGCGAAGATTTTGCTGCCGTTTGATGGACGTCATTGCTTATGTTTCTTTCAGTCACCTTGTTTTTGTTATGTTGTGAAGCTAATGGGTGACTGTTGTTGGTTGTCGCAAAAACGACGGGAAAAACGCAAAAAGTCAGCTATGTGGGATATGTTTCTCGCAGTCCATTAAAAAAACCACAAAACACTGATGGAATTTTTTCCCCCAAATTGTCGAAAAATGTATTCATTATTATACCTCTACGGCACGGAAATGGCCCAAATTGAGCCCAAAGTTCCAAAGTTACGTTAATTCGAAGTCTGTAATTAATTCAACCAATACAATGCCAACCGGTGGTGGCGCTGCAGTGCAGCAGACATCGAAGCGCTGACGTCAGAGTTAGCGGTCCCTTTGTTTTAGGTCTATGGTTTAATATAACACTAAATATTAAAATAAGACAAATTTGTGCTTGCCATTGTGATTGGTCTTTAAAACTGTCACTCAAAGTTATTTTTGTTATTCTGTAAACCAAAGCCCATGAAAAAAAATCAACTCATACCACAGTAACTTATTTATATATAGCTGTTAAGGCAAAAAATAAGCAAACAAACAAACCATGAACACCTTTGCATCAGGCCAAATTACAAATACTTTTGACATAAACTCTGAAATGAAATTGAAAAAAAGCCTTCCACCCCGACCTATGAGCAATATGCCACTAGCTTTGGGTCTAATTACCATCTTCATTCCCCATAAATTGAAATCACCTTATTGTCGAACACATTGTGTGGCGTGTTTGTGCGTTTGTTGGACATCTTACCTTCAACTATTTCAGTGTCTTCTTGATCAGTCAATTGATCATCAGCTGATTTACAAGTGGAAGCATCTTGACCTGCTAATTAAAAAATGAAAATAGCACAAGTATTAAAAAACTATTTTATTTGTCAAGTTTATTTGTCATTTCTTAAGACACAAGAATTTAATCAATCTTGCAAATGATGTTGTTCACACAGGAGAAATTTCCAACACAAATTGGGCAAAGTTTTCTGTAAAGGATTTGTATACAACTGGATAAAATGGATATATATACATATAATCCATATCCAAATTGACTTTTGATATTTCTTGGAATTTTGAGTACACATCATGTAGATAAATAACAAACTTAAGTTGATTTAAATAATTTTTTTTAACATTGGGTAATTTTTTGAGGCAGGTATACCATGCCCCAGGGACAGTCGAGGAAAGTACCGTAGAAAGTAAACCGAAGTTTATGTAGGGTTGGACATCTGGATGCAGTGAAAAGCAACTTGGCTCCACCAGGAATTGAACCAAGAACCTTACGCTTTACGTGCGGACGCCCTACCAATTGAGCTATGAAGCTAACAACTGGTGGTCTCGATACTCAATGGGCAAATACATTAATGGTGTACTAGGAATAAGTAGGAACAATATCTCAAACAGTCTGTAATGATGGTACTGCAACTTGGGTTCCTCAAAGTCATTCCAATTACAATGTTATTTAATCCTTGCATTTGTATGTAACTCGAGTAGAATCCACCCCAAATTGTACCAAACAAAAGGGAAAACAGGTTAGTTTTATTTCATGATGCATGTACCTACCAGTGTTGTAGGTCTCGAGACCCGGTCTCGGTCTCGAGACCGGTCTCGAGACCTTTTTTGCTGGTCTCGGTCTCGGTCTCGGCAAGCAAAAGTCTCGGTCTCGGAAGGTTCGGTCTCGGTCTCGGA
>JAVCKS010010588.1:0-16350 GCA_032273685.1 Pteraster tesselatus
GTCAATGTACATACAGGCTGGTGGCATAAACTGTACACAGTAAAAGTTCAACAGTGTAGCTATTGGGTTTAAAAAAAAAAATTATTTGTCTGGTAAAATATCATTCATCACCTCTTTTGATGGAGCCACTCATCTTTTGCCAAATCATTCATATAAAAATCATTATCTTTTAACCATTGTACAATGTATATCCCTTTAACTACCAAATTGTTTTAATATTTGTGTACAATACAAGCGCAGCAGCACTGACTGGTATCCATGCCTATTATTTTTGTCACCTTTAACACTTTATTACCCACAGTCAAAATAAGCTTAGTATAGATTTGTATAAAAATCCTCTCAAAATTATTGTAGTGTATTTGCTACAAAGGTGAATATAGGGTTAAGACACCAATAGTATAGAGAGCCAGGTAATGCATGAAGTTGTAGTGGTACGTTAATCGCCTTCACCACTGGAAGACCCAGGTTCGCATCCAGGGCTGACATTGGGTTTTTGACAGTCTCCGACCTGACTTCGTGGGTTTCCCTACTTTCTGGGGCTTTCCTGTTACCAACCGAAAATGTAACCATTTCTCACGATACCCTCCCGCTACAGTGGTAAGCATAGCAAAATTGTATCCACCAAGGACAAAGATCATAGTGGGCAGGTAAAAAACTGTGTCCACACAGCAGACTAAATTGCGTGCTAGTCACAGTTCCCAAGTCGATGGCTCAGTATAGGCAAACAAGATTCAAATTATTTGTTTTTTGACAAATCATTAAACTCTTGGCATATTCATTCATCTTTTTAAAACTCATTTCTATTTTACAAATTTTGCATCTCTACAACATGGCATTTCATTCGTCTATTGCAAAATATATTCATTTTTGAACTAGGCTCGGACCATCGTGAGCGCTGCATCGCAGTGCAATTGCTGTGAATATTCCAGACAGTATTAAGGCATTACAAGTATTTTTTGGTAATAGAAACTTATTAAAGGAAAATTATTACATGCAGGGCCAAAAGGCATTTTAGGGCAATCTATCTTCGTATTTACTGGCAATAAATCACAGAAATGGATTGTTCATGAAATTGTGATTGCATCAATAATGTTGATCACAAATGCACCCTTAATTGTTCCAAAAATAGATTTAGCGCCTAGCAGCAGACATTGATCAGTTGTTTATTTTCAATCACGGCAAATCGTCTACAGAACAAAGTATACAATTAATCTTACCTATCAATCAAAAAAGATTCTGGTTGATTCCACTCTTCGGCCTTTTAGAGATCTTAGTAACTCAGTATTAGTATGTTTTTCAATCAGAGAATACTTAAATTTAGCCTCTGGATTATCAAGTTTTCATTCAATACTGAAGAAGCACGCTAACACCGGATAAAGTGTGCCAGACAGTAGTGCACACACCCTAACCGTACTGCGCCTCTGCATGGAAATTACTGGACAATAGGCCACTTAACATAATAACAAAACTTAGTTTTGCTACAATTGGTATAATCCACGCTATTACCGGCACTATTTAGGCTGGCCCTACAATCAAAATATTGTCACGAATAGACTTAAAATATTGACGGTAAATGTTCATTATTTTTTGTGCATCGTATGTAATTTTGCTGGGCGTATAATTTCATATAATTCGGATCCGGGGACCCTTTTTCAGGCATGAATGATTTTGTCAAGGTGGGTAAACAGTATATTCATATTGGATACTGAAAAGAATTTTTTCCATAATTATATCTATTGAGTTTATTTTAGGCAGTGGATATTTCACCAGCGACGGCAAAATGCTATTTTGCCAGCTGTCCGTTGCTGAATGTGTAATAACAGTATATGACTTTCTTTCCCTCAAAGAAAAGAAAACCTAACTTTTAAACCAAGTTATAGGGTTATGTGGTATTTGCAGTTTTACTTTCAGGTCAGTCGCAGTAGTTTATTCCATAAAAAAAAATTAAGAGAGAATAACGAATACTGTACTGAAAGTATAGTTTAGATTATTTTGTCAAGAAGACGAAAAAAAAATCCTATTATGAAAGCCTAATTTATTACGTAAACGCAGCTGGATTTATCATTTTGGGGCGTATTTTAGAAAACGGGACGTAGTGGCGGGGGGGGGGGGGGTATACTATAGTTGCTCCCAGAGTTTACTCCAGACGGCTTGTTCAGCGGGAACTACTGTAAAACACTGAACGTAATTATTTATAATTATAATAAACGTCTAGACGAAAGACGCCCTAGTACAAAGACGCCTTCTCTAAAATAAGTATAAAATAGAGCGATTCGGATATAGCGAGTTTCTTCCTTGTAATATCTTCCTCTTTCTTAATTTTAAAGGCTTTACATTGTCTTTAGAGGACTACTAATAATAATATAAACCATTGCACGACGAAATCAAGTTCCGGCTTTTACCCACACCACCCTTTGTAAAGTTGTACACTGTACCATAGAGTTATATATAAAGAACATAACTCAATGAAATGTACCTTGTTTAGACGCCAAATTAGTATTACCAATTAAAAATTAAATGCAACGGCGTCAGATCACAGGAAAGTTTTCGTACGGCAGCGCTAAATTGCGCCACCAAGCGATACATCAAAATATTCACTCATCTTTGTTTGCGAATAAAATGTACGCCTACGTCGTCTGCACTGGGTTTTACCGAAAACCGAAAGTAGCTTTTGAAATGTTACTGTGGATAAAAAGAGACCAAACGAAACCTATTCCGCCGAAACTGCTTGAAACTCGTCGAAACCACGTGTTCTATTTCAAAGACAACATGGCGGTAAGTACTAGCGTGTTCAAGGGGGGGGGGGGGGGGGGGGGGGCCAACACCCCCCCCCCCCCCCCCCCCCCCCCCCCCCCCCCCCCCCCCCCCCCCCCCCCCCCCCCCCCCCCAAGACCCCGACGCGCGGACCAAAAGGAAAGGAGAAAAGAAAGAAGAACCGCAATAGATTGGTCATGCTCACAATTCACAGGGATATGCCTGTTGACTTTGACACAGCAGTCAATAGATTTGCCTCTGAAAAAAACCCAAGGAGGATGCAATTTGGCTCTTTTTTTTTGCATAACTAGTCTTCGTTCCACATGATTAAATCTTGTTGAACGTATATAGACTAGTTATGCACACCGGTAATTCTCCAAAAAGTGGGACCAAAATCACAAGCGTAAATCCACGACGTATTGTCCAGGGGGACGACCTATTGTGTCGTCCCCCCTGAACAATAGCATTACCTCGTGGATTTACGCCCGTGGGGACCATTAGGCATTTTTACCTTCTTTGTCTTAAAAAACTTACACATCCGATTACCATAATGCAGAAAGTATTTGTTTCTAAAAGAGCTCTGTAAATCCTACACGTAACTATAAGATTTGTTATACTCTTAATAACTTTCTGTATGAGAAATTGGGCCAGAAAGACCCGCAAAACACAAAATGGGCGTTTCCACAGCTCCACTGTGCAATGTTTAAATAGAGGGTTAACCTTTTTTCAGCAAACAAAATTCGGTAATTTTTAAAAATAGAAGAAAAATTAGGCGAGGAGGGACGTTTTCGGGGCTTTAAAACGCTGAAAACCTACGAGCCAGTGCGTTACCCCTGGGCCCACCAGGGCCCTTAAGCGGGCCCCTTGACCCCACGCCCTTAGACGTTCCGCTCGCTAAGCTCGTTTCGTAGTTGCACTAAACATTATACCTCAGCCCCCCTCAACATAAAATCCTGCACACGCCCATGGTAAAAAGGGGAGAAAACGGGGAGAGAATCCAAAACAAATCAGACGTGAACTGTAGCCTAATTCTTCAATAGCAAGCGAAACTTGCGTTCGAATTCAAACCACTTGCTGACTCAAGTTAATGGAGCATCACCACTCTATGGATTGATGGTGACGCTTCATTGGCGAAAGTCAGTAGGCGGCGCTGTCTTGTGATCCCCGCTAGTTTGATTCACGTATTTCAATGTGGAATACAGTAAATTGCCATATTTGACGATGCTTGGGTATTTGCTATAGGCTTTTTTTCTTATATAGATTAGCCTTGGCAAGGGTAGATCACAGCCTTACAACTACAACTCTACTGTAAAAGAGGCAACGTCGTCAAGGCCAGACAGGACGTACTCCTCAGGTTATAACGTACAGAATCGACTCTTGATTTATATTATAAAGTGCAATAGGCAAAACACGCACATTCTCGGGGGGGGGGGGGGGGTGGTGTAAGTTACACCTATTTTTAACACTTATGCCTATTATCATGAATTCCGCACTGTATCGAAATTATAAATCAGTTCTCTAACTCGTGAAGCTAATTTCTCAATTTGAATTTCAACCACTGGATTTCATTTAAGTTGCAGCATCATTAGAATTTTTTGCATTTTTAATTCGTGGAATTCGTCTCATATGACGAATTGTCAAAGCAAATTCGTTTTTTGCACATTTGCTTTAACTCGTTTCTTGTTACCTGAAATCGTATACTTTTAGACAAATGTTTTAAGTATACATATTCAACGCCAATTGTCACACGAGACAAATTTAACGAAGTAGACGAATCAGTGGTTGAAAATCAAATTGGGAATTTAGCTCAATGATATTCGGGACGAATTTACATTATTGCGATATAGGGAATTCAGGTGACATAAGTGTTAAAACAACTGGGAAAACCTATATATTCTTTTCCCGGGGAAATCATATTTAGAAATTAAAGATATACTCTTACATGAAAAAGTTATCAAGGAAAAACATTACAAAATACACAGACAATATATCCCCAAATCTTTGGAGTAGGTCTACCGAGCTATATAGGATTACTGGTACCTTTTCGGCTGAGCTATCGAGGTTTCCTGAATTCATCTGTAAAACCATTTCAAACCAACAAGAAGCTTCGTTAGGCCTGAATTCCCAGTCAAGTCAAATTTTCGATGAATCTCTTGCTTTAAGTTAATTACAGCCAACACGGTGTCTGTAAACGGTGCCAGGTCAAACAGGCCTGTTTTATGGATTCACCGGTTCAAAACAGAGCAGAAATGCTTCCAAATATGAACACAATGTGCCGGAAAAAATGTCGATTAAGGTTCTGCATTTTAGCAAACATTCGAAAGTTATATTTTTTATTTGTGGTTGAAAATACTCCGTTCATTATAATTCCACTAATGTAAAACAGCCGAGATTGCTTGAACGTCGTATTGAGGCCGTTTGGGTGGTAGTTGGGGAGTGGTGGTTCGGGGGTTGGGGCGGTCTAGCCACGTAGCTAGCGGGCATGTCTTTAATTCGATCAATCAGCATTAATGGTATAAATATTTTCCTTCAAGAACACGCACGTGCTTGTACCCGTAGTTTGGGACCAGTCACCCAAAATCCGCTATTATTAATTCTGACATCGAAGAGACGTACACTGAACAGGAGAGTGTGAAATTCCCTGGGGATTTATTAATAGGGGTCCGCCCCCGGGGATTGATCAATGGGGGACCGACCCAGCGTAGCTATACCAGGGGTATTATTGCTGAGATTAAACAAAACCCCGCTAGTAGTCTGCGTGGAGTCGGACGCTGAGGCACGCACGCCCTCAAGCGTTCGATTGGTAATTATATGTTTTTTGACGCGCAGATAACCTATGGTTTTTGCGACAGAAGTGGAGAAAACCGCGCTTTTCGGCAGGCGATCTTTGTCGCAGTAGTTTCGTAGTTTTCACCTCTTTGTGGCTTTGATGGTCGGTGTTTATAACACAGACACCCCTGGGCGAGTTCGGTACATGACCTTATGCTATTTTGGCAAGGGGAAGGGTCCCCTTAAAAGTACAAAATAAAGTCTCTCCATTCTGCCTCCGAAACCGAATCGTAAGATCTTCACTCAATTATGTACAATACTCCAATAATAGAATTGGAAATACCTTATTGAAAAAGAGGTGACATTCTGATGTCCAACTTTGAGAATTTTTTTTTACGTTTACTTGTACGACCTATACTTTTATTACTTTGATTATTAAGTCTGCTATAGATTAAAAAAAATATTTGAGAAATGCATACAGACCTGCATGAAGTGGACGTTATTGTAAGCACATCGCCGTTACGTAAACTACGGCAGAGAACGTAATCAAGGCCGACCGACCGACCGACCGACCAACCGACCGACCAACCGACGGATCAATCGACCGACCGACCGTCCGTCCGTCCGGCCGACCAACGGATCGATAGACCGATTGATTCGTCGGCCTATCCTGACAAGAATGGGGTTGATACATGTTTTAGGCACTACGGGGGTCTGTTTCATGAGCAGAGATTGCCAAGTGTAAGCAAAAACATTAATGAAGGAAATATTGATTTTGGTTTATGAGTAATTTGACGGGAAACGAATATCCTCCTACTGCAGGAAACCTTGCCGTTCACAATATTATTACTGTACTGGTTTAGTATCAAAATAAATCTTACTTTATTTATGTTTCCACCACGATTGTGAATAACGCTTTCCGCTGAAAAACTTCCTCCCACGTTGTCGGTTTAGTAACATTTAAGATGACCAGATAAGAGTGCCGAACAAAGTCTTACAAAACTCAAACACTATAAACTCATCTGTGTTTTTGTTCGGAAGACCGGAAACAATTAGCACAATACGGGGATGATATAGTTTCCTACTGTCCCACACGCACCGCCGGTCACAGACTGCGGCGGTGGAGGGACACTGTCAAACGTGCGGGATGTGCGTGGGCTGAGAAATAGGTCAAAATAAATTATTCAGCAATTTTAAGCGTTTTGCGTATTGCTATTTTGGGGGTGAGGGTACCGGTAATGGATTTGGTTTCTTTGAACGGAGTTCGATCATCAGCGGCGGAACCGGGGCCGGGGGCAGGGGCATTGCCACTGGGCGGAAATGACCCCCACCCTTGGCAGGGCCGACCTTGTAGTGCCCATGTATTGGGCCTATATTTCACAGCCCGACGATTTGTGAGTGGATCCGCCCCCTTCCTGCCCTCCCCCCCCCCCACGATTTTAAAATCGTTCCGCCGGCAGTAATTTCGATTAATAAATAATATCGAGTACAATTTCCAAAATTTCACAGAATTGTATATTATTCATACATTACATGCATATTTAGTATTCATACTTGCATATTTAGTATTCATATAATTTATACATTATGGTAGTAATGTCAGCATATCTTTATCATAAGACGATGTCACCATGTTTACTTAAAAGCTGTTTGATCACGTGACACGCAGACTGGCAGGCAAACGACGAACCCGGAAGTCTATTTGTACACGTGTTAATGAAAGTCGACCAGATTTATCGATCAGAATAAATCATAATTTTTTAGTTTATTTAAGAGTTCTGAGAGTTTCGAAGTAAAACAAAAGTTCCCTTCAGAATGCCAGTTATGTCGCTGTGTAGATCGTATTGAGAAAAAGGCGTCTGTAGTGACAATCGACTGTTTTTCAGGTCTGAAGAGAGGTCTAGAGGCTCAGCAGCAACCCACGAGGTCAAGTAGAATCTGAAACCCGGAATACCTTGGCACCATTAGGGTATAAATCTTGTTTTAAATTCTTCATAATTTTTTTGTCCAGTGGTTTGTTTATCCATAATAAAAGATATAGAACACGCCAAGCCATCGTAATTCCGTATACTCAGCTGCACAACAAAATAGTTCAGTCACACACGTACGTGTGTATTTCATGGACCACCAAGGCACGCAGTGTACGGTATTACACTGTACAGTCTGTACTGGTCTATTATAATAGACCTGTATCAAGAGCTTTATTCATCATTCTTGTGCGTGATTCATGACGTTTGGGAAAATTGATATCTTATTGGTTGCTGCATATTACCGACACGCGCGAGGTAGCCAATGGTCATCCGATAACCGTTAAGTGACAGTGCTTAATCTTGCCTCCATTGACTGGCACGCTAGCACATGGTTAGGTTCAGCGGGGAGGGTTGTGAAATCATCCGTGTCGTGTGGGAACGCCTATCATTATAGGATTCAATATTTGACATTTACTAAGTGATCGCTCGTTGTTGTACTACAAACACGTGCTTCAGCAAAACAATGATTATAAAATGTATTAATTTGTTGCACCGTGAACACTGACACGGGTATAGTGCAGCGATACGGATTGTGTGTAATTGGTGTAAATTCACACCTGCTCTTCAAATAAAAGCAGCCAGTACCAAGGGATCCAGTCACAATCTACGAAGCAAACCTATACGCAGCAAGCCATTTTCGTCTTTCTGCTGTGTTCAAATTTATGTTTGGGCTGTCCTCTTACCACCTTGCTAGCCTATCTTCATACACGTATTATCTTCCCACCGTAAAGATGATGGAAGAATCGAGCCTCTTCGTTGGATTTCATAGTCTACTTATCTTCGGCACCACTTTCCTCATCGTGTTAGCGGCCGTGCAGCGGTACCGTGCGACCCCTAAGAACCTACCGCCTGGTCCGTGGGGGTTACCCGTGATCGGTAGCCTGCTAAGCCTCGGCGCTAACCCACACCTAACCTTCATTAGGATGGCCAAAACGTACGGGAAAGTGTTTCAGATGAATTTGGCCGGACAGCGTGTTGTAGTGGTAAATGGTTTCGAAGCGGTCAAGGAGGCGTTGGTCAAGAACGCTACCGCGTTTGCTGGTCGACCCAAGATGGCACTGTTTCACAAACTTACCGAAGGACAAGGTAGGGTCAACCACTGAAATTATGCACTGTCCGATTTGGCACAGGTCTTACCTTAAATTAAATAAATTTTAAATCTTGAATTGCTAATTTGGTAAGTTTACCATTTATTAGCTTTAGAATGATTCCATCCACGGATAGTTACGAAGTATATTCTTGTCAAATTGCTGTCAGCCAATTCGACATTTAAAAAATGTATTACTTCATCCTTATTAAGCCATACATGTATAGTTGTAGTATTTTTTTCTTCTTCCATGGCTGTAGGTTTGTACATGGGGTTCAGCTGCATAATAATTGTCTGGTACATTGATTTGGTCAGCTACAACCACTGAATACAACTTGGAAATCATCCGAAAAAATATACTGTTGCCAACGTGTCCGGGGCAAGCCATTCCATGGTTACCTAAACTGGTCCACCAACCGTAAAATTTACTTTTTAATATGAACGGAACCAGATTTATTGCTACTAATGAATACGGTACTTCATTTTGACAAGAAAATATTCACAGAGGTATTGTTACATGCCGTTTAAAACATGCCGTTTATAACATGCCTATATCATGTTAAAGCTAGTAACAAAGGCAAACCTACCACTTTTCTTTTCTTAAGTACAATTTCTTTTAAATCATGGTATCACAAGGCTGTTCGAGTTTATATATCTGCAAAAGAAAGTTGCCTTGAGCACAAGTCCATCGAACCAGAAATTGTGTTGAAGATGTCGGTCCATCGCTTTTAGGCTTCGCGTGCCGTTTATTACAAAATAATCCACGTAGCTTTAATTCGATAGCCGAGGCTGATTCTTTGTAAGAGTATGTATTGTTAGCTCTATAATGTAGGCCTATTAACTCCAATAACATTTCGTGTACGCACAAAATAACTAAATTATAAGTAAGGGTGTCGTGGTATACAATAACCCTTCGTACGGTGGCTGAAGTTATTAATTGTTGGAGGGGCATTATTGTGGAAAGCTCCGGGACTTCTATAACCTTGGGCGCAAGCCATTTTGGGATTTTTTTTTACCAAGACAAACCACTTTAACCATAAATATAAATAAGCTTATTCTAAACTTTTCTGTTGATTGGTAATGTAATGTATAGTAATCCCACGAAGACGGGGGTAAATTAGGGCAACTTAGTGTCATGATAACGCATGCAACAACGGATACTTGTATTGTTGTTATTGCCAATGGACTTTCGCTTTGCCGTACGTGTTGGTATCGGGTAAATATACTCAGGAATACCGGATACACGTTATTTTACCTGAATTACGAGCCCGATTTGTTTTGTTGACGTACTTAACATTTCCTACTCGCTAACTCCTGGACAATGTAGGGAATATCCTACTTATCGACAGTCGATTTATATAATGGTCAACATGGGAAAGAGGGTTCTTGTGTAAATACGTATGTGTGTATGTGTATATGTGTATACGTTTAAGGGACTATTCGTACTCTCTCTTTCTCTCTCTTTTCTTCATGCAAATAGTTACGTAGATATTTCCCCCGTAACGACAGGTTACGCAGTCACAATTACACGTAACCTACTATCGGTTACGCACTCATTTTGAAATTTCTTGGCCTGTAGTCACAATTCGACGATTAGCACAATGGTATAACGTGAAATATTACTGCACTGTAGCCGTTGCTGTGTTGGCATGCACGTGGTATTGCCTAGGCTTTGCAAGATTTGGTATATAAACAAATGGTGACTTCTAAACTACCGGAGCATTCTTGTTGACAATGTGTACATATCAAATCGTCTAGTCTATAAACAGGCAAAGTTCGATTCTTTTCGCGAGTCACAAAGGGTGGCTATCATAAAGTTGGTTTATTCAAGGGGTTCTCGGGGATAAGAGCCACTTCTTAGAAAAGTTTCTTAATCGAAAACATGTGTTGTTTGCCTTACATCTTCGAGGATTGTGGCTGTGAAAATAAAACAGGTGTCATTACAAAATAGTTCTTTAAATAATTTATAGGTGTTTGTCGATAGTCTTAAGCCTCGCGCCTTTTATATAGTGGAGGCTGATTCTTAATACCTTTTTTATATTCTTGAAAATGTCCTAAACCCCAAGTCCTCCTCACGTAGCGAAGGCATATTCCTAGAGCGCCGAAACAGGTGTCCTTCTTGGAAATGGTTCTTGAAATTAAAGATGGGTGTTTGTTTTAAGTCTTACAGTTTAGGCGGTGGCAGCAGCAGTAGCAGCAGCAGCGGCAGCTGAATTTTAGTTAACAAGAACTGGACCGACGAATTTATTGGATAAAAATAAAACAGGAGCGTCTACGTTCATCTGTAAGGTTTAACGTTTTTAGGTGGAGGCAGATTTACTGAGAATTGGCTAACGAACAAAAGTAATCTAATCGAAGACAGATTTTCTAATAGGCCACTCTACTACTGAGAATTTAATTGGCAAGTTTCGTGTATAAAATACAAAACAAATTAATTCCACAGCCCTATCGGTTAAATTCACATTGATATTTGCCACTACATTATATTTGTATAAAAGCTTATCTTAGAACAAGTCCACACGGGAACATAGGCAATACAGACAACATTGTAGGAAATGTTTTATACAAACTAACTGCCCCACGAGATGGCTACCATTGCAACAGGGTCAACATATGGCGCCGGTTTTCCATCGGATTTGGACTCCCGGTCCAAAACCGCTAGCGGATGCGGACCGTCTTCGCAGATTTGGACCCCTATTTTTAATTTGTTAAATCATAGAATAAGTTTGTTGTAGTTTGTTTCGTAGTGACAGGTCACATATGTACTTGCACTATTTAAAAACTATGGAGGTCAAATTCTGTTTTGAAAATAAATTACACACGGAAAATGAGTCCTGTGCAAGGAGTCTTAAACAATATAAATAATGTGCATAGGGGTCCAAACCAGCTAGCGGTCTTGGGCCCATCTGCTAGCAGATTTGGACCGGGGTAGTCAATATCCGAGGGGGTCCAAATCTGCTGTGACACCGGATATCATAGCCAATGCAAACGGTAATGTGTAACATACTATAGTGCATGTGCACAGATCGTATACTCCACACATTATTGCCATTAATACTTCCATATTACATGTATATACAAACGGTAGAAATATTACACGCCGATGGCCAACAATCGGCAACTTTGTCTGAGCATTTTGGCGCCTCGTAATAATTATTTGTCTTTTTGTCGTCTGCTTGGCCTACAGCTGTAGTCCAACTGGAATAACAATAGATGGTGGGGGTCTTCGCACTTTTGTAGAAGGTCTTGTTGCTAGGATTAATTTCCCGGGTGAAATTAAAGCTTAGGCACTTATGGCTTGTGTAGCAAGCCGCGTATAATCATTGACATTATCTTAACCATTGTTTAAGAGTGGTTCCGAAATGAACCGTTTCGCTAATCATATAATTCAGTTACTAGAGCTAGACCATGTGGTTCTTTTCACAGAACGTTAAGAAGTTGGGCTACTACACTACAATTCATAAATCGAAGCAGTATTCATCAAGCGTTTCACACCCATTCTTATACAAGTTGAGATATTCAATTACACCGCGATATTATAAACACGTGAAGGTATCAGTCATTTCTACCGTACAGAGCTTCAAGCTGTATTACCGTTTTGCTAGCGGGCTAGCGCATGGGCATAAAATAATACTGGATCAGGTTATCTGCTCCATATCAAGCGTACGTCCCGGGCGCTATTTTTTCCCAAACGACATAGCAGTTATTGACATAGTACACACGGTTAATTTATTAAGATCTTCCATTCTAGGAACGGGGTAGGTATAGTAATAATAATTATGCTAATGATGATGCATGACAATAACCTGATCCTAAACCTAGGATTAGGGTTAAGTTATGGTTAGGGCTATAGGGTCACGGTCACTTGTTGTTACTATTATTATTATTAATACTCGCGGCCCGCGGGGTGGGTGGCGAGGGGTGGGAGTGACTACAGCCAAGTCAACTCAGGCAAACTCCCCCCCCCCCCACACCCACACATTTTGCCCGTCGTACGCCTACGAGCAATCCCAATTACAATGTTTACTGTTGCCGTTTACTGTTGCCAGTAAAGCACAATGGACACTCATTTAATAAACAAATAATATATAAGTAACGCCCACACAAAATCATTAAGGCTAACAGATAAAATTTAACATGATAATGAATAAACATGTCTAGAAAAAACAAAACAAAACATATTATTTATACATACTCCTTGTTTTCGCCTTCACCCCCAGGTATTGTAACATCTGACTATGGTCCCATCTGGCGAGAACAGCGTCGATTCACTCTGCAAACACTTCGTAACTTTGGTTTTGGCAAGAGAAGCTTCGAAGCCAAAATCACAGAGGAAATCCACCACATGCTCGCCGCTTTCCAAGAGAAGGGAGACGAGCCCTTCCGCGCCGACCACATTCTCGAGATTAGTGCGTCCAACGTGGTCAGCAGTCTCAACTTCGGCCGTCGATTCGACTATAAAGACCCACAGTTTCAGCTCTTGGTCGACATGATCTACCGATTCTCGGAGATCGGTACAAACGCGGCAGCGGCCAACTTCTTTCCGTTTCTCATCAAGTTACCACTTCCTAAAATCCGAGAGATGTTCCACATCAACGACATCATCACCGGTTTCCTAACTAGCATCATCGATCAGCACAAGGAAACATACAACCCGGAGGCCAAGCGGGACTTCATTGACGCCTATCTTGGTGAGATCGCCCGTCGTCGTGACGAGTACCCAGCAGACGATGCCACATCGGCTTCGTTCACGGAGAAGTACCTCTACCACATCCTAAACGACCTCATATTCGCGGGCACTGAAACGATGTCGTCAACTTTGAGGTGGGCTATCCTCTACATGATCGTCTACCCGGACGTCCAAGAGATGGTCCAAGCCGAGTTGGACCTCGTCCTGCCCCAGGGCCAGTTACCCGCCATCGCTGACCGACAAAAGCTACCCTACACCGAAGCTACTCTCATGGAGGTCCAACGAATGGCTAATATCACGGCTCTACCATATCCTCACAAGACGACTGAAGATACTGTACTGTGTGGATACAACGTTCCCAAGGATACACCAATCTACATTAACCTGTACTCGGTTCACGTCGATCCTACGCAATGGGTGGAACCTGAGAGGTTTATGCCTGATAGATTCCTGAATGAAAACAGACATCTCCAAAACAACCCAGCACTCATGCCATTCTCGGCTGGTGAGTAAACGAGCACAGTAATATGTAATACATTAGTTTCTCCGTCTGTATGCTATTCAAATGAGACTTGTTTATCTTTGTATGCCATGGTTTCTAACAAGCCACTAGAAATTTGCTAAATATTAAATTGATTGAAGCCATGAAGAGGTTTAACTTGAAGACGAGAAAGCTCAAACCTTCTCAAACCTTTATTTTATCTTAGCCAGTTACGAGTCTTAGGTAGGTATACCTTACCCCTTATCTTCAGGTCCCCGTGCCTCTCCTAGGGAGGACCAAGCTATATTTCAGACCTTCTTGACTTCCATGTTTCAAACCCTAAAGGTCAACTGTAATCAGTGTTAGAAAGGTCTAGTCACTCTAATATAATCTAATCTTTCTGTCTTGATACTGTCTCCAGGTCGACGTGCCTGTCCTGGTGAGAACCTAGCTAAGATGGAGTTGTTCCTCTTCTTCGCGTCCATGTTTCAAACCTTTAAATTTACAGCATCCCCCGACAACCCCAATCCGAGCATTGAGAAACACTATGGGATTAGCCTTAATCCAAGCCCGTTTAACATCTGTACATCGCCGCGGTGATCACGTGCCACCAATGTTAGCCTCAATCAAGGGCTTCGAACCAAGCTCCAGACGCCACCGGTAACTGGTCCACAAGAACACAAATGATAATAAAGTAACAAGCGTTTTTAATTTGTGTGTATTAACTTGTTTTATTGAAATGTGCCAACAGCCAAACTCTTTCATTTCTTTTCTATTTAAACAGGAAGAACTGTTTTTTTATTGTAGCCATTATTTTATTCGTGTAAAATCCGGAAGACAAAAAGCGGAGTTGACTGGACTGCATCCGCATTCTAAAGTTCATTAACGTCCCCAAATCTTCGGTCTTCCTGAAAGGAAAATTTTGAAGTAAATAAGTTTAATATAATTTTTAAGTCAAAATAATGTCTTAGTAATAAAGTCTATTCTTTCACCGACCAAAACATGGCCTTAAAAGAAACGGTAATATAATATTCGCCTATTTTGATATTTATATTGTATAATGATGTATGTATATAATATTCTACACATAATTTTTATATAAGTTATTTTTTTATTGACATTCTATGTTTCTAATTCATATATTTCATTTTCCTTCAGTTTTCCAGTTCAGTTTGTATTCAGAAATGTAGAGCTTGTACCATTTTAGAGCAGATGCCTTATTGATCTCCGGAAAGCAATTTTCATGCTTTTTAGTCCTTTTTGTTCTACCTCTGAAACAGAGGAATGCCCCACAAGATGGCTGCTATTCAGTATGGTCTATCTCAGAGGAACAAACGTTTCAGAAAATGATAGGAATTGTGTATATTTGTTTTGTAAATAAGAAATACGTAGGACTATATAGGAGCGCTATCGTTAACAATGTTGTTGCTGTTGTTTTATACGGCGCCTTTAGCAAACTGTGTGTTCTTTGCGACAGTTACTTTTACTTAATTACTTTTACTACGTAGTTGCATTTACTATACATGTATTTATTTGACGATAATAATCGTACCCCAAGCAGAAGGAACTACGGCAGATGTGGGAGGAAAGCCCCGGGGATTAGAGGGGGGAGCCCGTGGCCTCTGCATATCGGAATGGGTGGCCAATAGGGTCGCCTTTTGTATGTTCGCTTATTCTCATTTTGCTGGGCGTACATTTGCACAGCACCCTGGAAGTCGTGTGGTTCGCTAACTAACAAATTCATGCAATGTTGGGTTCACGTATAGCTGCCACTCACCGTGCAACTCCAGTTGGATGTTTTTCCGACGTCCAATTGCGTAGTTTCGGAATACGAATCGCGGCTCAACTTTTGCAGTGCGAGTCGTTTTCGTCGTCGAACACCACTCAATCGTGTCTACCGGCCAATCACAGCGCCACACTATATCCCGCGTCGACGGCCGCTTGGTGGCACACGCGCGTGCGCTTCACAAACATGACGTCATGATTGTGCACACGCGCGCATTCGGCGAGTTGGTAATGTACGCTGTACCTAGCGGTATCTATTCAATGAAACAAACTTTTACCACATCCGAGTGGGACTGAGGGAGGTCATAGCTGTTGTGGATTTTAACCCACGATCTTGGGACCGAGAGCAGCCCTGACCAAGAGGCGAGCGCTCTTGCTCGCGCTCCGATCAAAACCCAATTCACACGTCCGCCTGGGTCTTCCACGGTGCGGCGAGGAAAGAACCACTACGCCAACTGCCCCCCACAATCAACTACATTTTCATTCCCACGATATTTTCCCCAAGCTAGGAGCGGGGAGGGGGTTTGCAAAGGGACCTGGGATTGTAGTGATTATTTGTAGAGGCGTAGTGGAATAAGCTTATAAGAGGTAGCTGGTTCGAATCCGAGTGGTGTTTTGTTATCTATAACATAATAGAACTGATACACACTGCTTACTTGCTGTGATGACCTAGAGTATAAAAGATGGTAAAATTAGAGCGGCCTGACGTTTCGATCCTAGCAGAATCTTTAGCCTTTAAGAAAGATTCTGTTAC
>JAVCKS010010644.1:0-16325 GCA_032273685.1 Pteraster tesselatus
CGAGTCCGGTATCAGCCAAATTCTCTTTGCTCACACTACTTTGAATAAAATGTCCGGTCAGTTTCTCTCTGTATAAAATTATGTTTAATTAGCCTGTTTTAGAATCAACTGTAAAGTTTTTACTAATCGGCAAAGACACCGATCAGTTGAAAAAGGCCACATTTACATATTTTATGCACGATAGCCGTCCCCAGGCAATAATTCAATGCGCATGTCCGAGTAAGTTCAATTGCGCGTGGATATCCCGGGCACGTACACGGAGCTTTGCTGGTGTGTTGTCCCACCCCAATTACCACGATCTTGCAAAATCGCAAATATTGGCACGAATATTGGTGCAAATATTCATGAAATCGCAAATATTTACGCAACTATCGATGCAATTATTTACAACATAGCAAATTTATTCACGACATCGCAAATATTGGCGTAAATATTTGTGATTTCACTCAGGAGCCACTAACCATACCTTTCTACAGCACACGAACAGTATGGGTGCAAGAAAATGTAAGGCAGTGACAATCGTTAATGTTTTCGCACGTTTTTGCAGGTGTTGCACATGTGCAGAAGGGATTACTCAAAGGGGCTAATAGGCTAATATTATTTCAATGGACACCAACTAACTACATGTACATGCCAAATTTGGTGCTTTTATCCGACCTGTAACGATGTTTCACTAATCCATCTGACTATAATTCAATTTGATAAGAAAATACTTTGTACTGTTCATTTGTCCCTTTAGGTTGTCCTTATAAATGGAGCCAAGAAAGCAAAGACTGTCGATGTCATATCTGTTGCTGACATCAAATTATTGAAGAAAATATTACGAACACGAACAAATGTACTGGTTTTATTTTCAAAAACAGGTAAAGTTTGCAACTGTTATCAGGATAATGCTCTCTAGCTTTTATTCACCACCAATTATTCACCACCAATTATAAACTACCAGAGAATCCTACAAAATGGCACCCTGAAATGGCCATTGTAAAAATACTTTCCGACAAATAACTCAGTTCATGCATCAACATTTTGTGAACTAAAAACCATTTGCAATGTTCCTTTAGGGGCTTTGTAGATTCCACTTACCAGTAATACTGTTACCAGTAGAAAGAATAATTATTTGCAGTTTGGAAGTGATTTTCAAAAATGTACATTTTTGTAAGCTATGCAAGAAGGGAAATATATAATAGAAATATAACATTGAGCAAATAATAGCTAATAGTTTTTCATTTTTATTTAGCATTGATTTAGTGTAAACTCAAGTCAACTAATTTTAATTATTGTATCTTACTTGACAAATTTGAGAATACATCATATGAAATAAAAATAAAACCTTAAACTAAACACTTCTTTACCAGCTAAAGATGCCAGTTCCTGGATGGAAGTTTATGCAGATGTGGCAACTGAAATGAAGGGCCTTGCCGCAATGCTTATTGTGGATTGCAGGTAAACTACAAATTCCTGTATACATGTATACACTGCCAGGCAAAAGTGTATACGCGCCAGTAGTAACATTTTCAACATGAGTCATTTAACACTTTTGCACGGCAGTGTATACATGTATAATACGTATACGGTCACGCCGCGCTGGCGCTGGGTGTCAACTGAAACTTTAGACCGGTTCTTATCTCCGCGCATGCGTGAAAATGATGTTCGCTGCAAACTATTCACATGAGTTTAACGTCACTTAAGTGTAATTTGCATAATCACTGTGCCAGCAGCATGTTTTACAATATGGGTGTTTACATAAATTAGGGTACCAATTTGTGACGGTGTCCCCTCTTACGTTGGGAAATGTACCACCTAATTAATTGTTTAGAGTATTTGCAGTCGTGTTTGAATCAGAATCAAAAGGCAATACTAACATTGTTATTTCCAAACACAACAATATTATTAAGAGTCATAATAATAAAATAATAATGGATCCATTTCACGACGTAAGAGGGGACACCATCAGAAATTGGTACCCTAATTTATGGAAACACCCATATACATACGTACACTGCCGTGTAAAAGTGTTGTAAACGTCATGTTGAAAATAGTAGTACTGGCGCGTATACAATTTTGCACGCCAGTGTATTAGTGCTGGGCGACTAGTAAAATTCACTACGCGTAGTCGCCACGCAATTAGTCGCGACTACTGTACTCGACTAGTCGCGACTAGTTTGGCTACATTTGTTTATGCATAGAAAACGTATTGTACAGTATGTGCCGAGTCACCGCGCACGCGCAGGTTTGATTCACAACACAGCGCCTGGATACATTGATCTAGATTTCCCATACTGCGTGCGTGATATGTACTATGTAGCGCTAGATCAATGAACCCATTGCAACCAGGCGCTGTGTTGTGAATGAACGCGCGATCCTTAAACAAATGTAGCCAAGCGCGTGCTAAATAACAACTGTCGACCTTGTGTGACCCGATTGGGTTTTCACTCGTACAGCGCGCGCCCGGCGTTTCTTTTGTTTACAACATTACAGTGGGTAATGGTAGAATTAAATCCAACTGCACATGTTGAATAAATGTCTTACGCTTTCTAGCCAATCTGAATTCTATTTCCACTTATCTGAAAAACTTTATTTTAACAATGGAACTCGGTCAACAAACAACATGTTCGTAAATAACAAAAAGAACTTGAACTTGATGCACAATAATTTTTTAACGTCTTAACCCCCTTACTCTAGTCTAATGACTTTTTGTTAGCTAGCTAACATCACGTGCATCGCGTGCTGTGCTTCGTTTGCTGCATACACCACGCACTGCGCTATTGATACCACTAGTTTATATCCAGTCATCACATGAGTGCGTGAGAATATTTTGCAGTTGTCTTTGAATTGAATCACTTTACAGGGCATGCCGCGGCGACTCACACGTTCTTTGAAGTAGTCATTGCGGTTTTTGCAGCCTCATTAATCGGCACGCGCCGCACGCGCCGCACGTAATAACTTGAACTTTTTATAATTCCCTCATTTCAAGATACAGTGTAATTGTAACGGAACATTTTTATACACACGTTAATCAGGCGTCTTTTGCTTCATAAGGCAAAGCAAGACATTAAACAGTCTAAAAAAGATTTGTTTTAATCGAAATGTATTTTTTTCGTTTTACAGTGATGCAAAAAAGCTGTGCAAGAAATTAAAAGTATCCCCCAGCAACGTTGTTATTAAGCATTATCAGTAAGTGCATGTGGTTACACATAGTTACAGCAGTCTTGCTAACATTCATAGTTAGCATTATTCTGAACATTGGCAGCTTGTAAGCTACAATCTTGGAAAGAATTGTTGGAAAAATTTGGTGTTTTCCACACCACCCAATATCGGTCATTTTGAGAAAATGCAAAATTGAGTCTTCATAAAAATGTGAAATATAGTAGTAATAAACATTTATAGTTTCACAGTAGGTCCGAGATTCTATTACAGAAAACACTGTTACATGTACCTCTGAATAAGCTACACATGCATGTCTAATGCATGCGCGCGCACAAATCCGTAGAAAAACATACCACCTCATCCCTGTTTTACTCAACCATGCTCTAGTGTAAAGAGAAGCCCATTGTAGTCAATCAGCCTCTTGTTTCTTTGGGGCTCAATACAGCTCTACGGACCATCCCTTAGTTTAGTAGATTCGGATACCCGAGTAAGTTTCTTCACTATATTTCCCAGGAATTGTTCACAGGCTAGGCCTAACACTGCTATGTAGGCCTACTAATTATGTCTACAGAACACAAGTTTTGAAATTGGACGTACATTACTCTGAAATTCTCGACGTCGCAAGAGTGTCTTCTCTTGTCCTTTTCGCCTCTACTTATCAGCACGCCGGGTCAGTCTAGTGCCCTCTGCTGGCTCTTTATTCTCAGACTGGTTTCCAGACGCACGGCGCTTTTTAAGGCACTCTCGTTTTTTCCTGATGAATTATGTATGAACATTCACCAACTTCATTTATACCATAGGTTTAATATCAATAAGGTATTACATGTATGTCAAATAACGTTCTCTCGTACCTTTCGTAATAGAATCTTTTTTTTAAGAAACCTTTCTAGCACCGTAGCAGTTGAGTATAGAATTTAGAAAATAATTAGGCCTATCTTATTTTCCGACGGAATCATAACTGCTATAGCCTACAATCCCAGCCATATCTCGTTGGGCCCCCGTACCCCCGTTCAATGTTGGCTCTCATTGCGCGGTCTGCGCTCCTAACAACATTGAGCGGGGGAGCGGGGAACGGGGAGGGAATGTTTATTGTTACCTGGGCCATGGGTGGCCCAAGCATTTTGGCTACTTCTCGATCAACCATCGAGCGAGATTTTAGTCCACGCCTATATTATTTCTAAGCTTGACTATTGCAACGGTTTATTGTTCTCTTTACCCAATATATTGCTCAACCCCAAACAACGACGTCATAACATTGCGGCCGGAATTGTGACCAAAACCCGCAAGTTTGATCATATAACCCCGGTACTCTGTCGCCTCCATTGGCTTCCAATACAACAGAGGACAAAATATAAAATCATCCACAACACCTTCAAGGCACTACACCAACAGGCACCTTCATATATTGCATGCTGCGCTTGCAGTTGTTGAAGTCAGAAAATTTATGTGAATCACTGAAAAATAAGTCCAGCGATTCCCAAAACTCAGCGATCAGAGCGTTTTATGATTGAGTTGTGGGGATCGATGGACTTATTTTTCGGCGATTCCATGGAATAATTGATACCCCGACATGAACTACTATGTAGCCTTACCGTAAAAGATCAAATAAGCGCCGCGGCGCTTATTCGATCATATATGGTAAGCAACCATGTGTGTGTCATGTACACCGTATGTGAGAAAATGCTAGTTGTTGGCCATGCTTATTTATGAATGGGGAATGAGCGCACGCTGTATCCGAGCATAAGGCCCAGCATGGCTGGCAGAAGTCCAAGCACGTACTTACCTTATTTGGTCATGGAATCTCTACACACGTGTATGCAAATTAGGATAACGATTGTGTTTGGCACGCATTAATGCTGTATGCACAATAAAATTTGTGTGTGCACTGTTTCTGGGCTGACGTCAGGGGTATTTCTCCAACAAGTTGAGCAATCAGCATGTGTAACTACGATTTCCCACTGGTTTAGGGAAATCTACAGGCCTTTAGTCCCTCTCCCTCCTTGGCATCCTTGCATCAGGGTCCAGCTGGGGAGCCCACTGTGATTGATTTACAGCTTCTATTCATTTTATAAGAATCTTAGACAAGTGGTCTTATCGTAGCAGACAACTTGACAGTAGTATCGTACCTAAACTGCCATGGGAGCTGCAGAACTAGTCAGTCTCTGCCGGTTCTTTCCTTCTTTCCTTGTCAAGTAATATCAATATTCTGGCTGATGCCACATATTCCAGACCCGGCCAGCCAGCATTCCAAGAATGCTTCGAGCTTCGGGCCTTTCGAAAAGACACTACTTTCTCGGCAACGGTTTTCAAGACAAAGAACTTACGACAGTCGACCTCTGCACTTTACCCACTGGTGTTGCAAGAGTGCCGCCAATCTCTATTCTACATCGTTAGCCACCATTGGGGACTTCCTTCTTCACCTTATAACTCTGACCCAGTGTAAGAAATTTCTACTCTCTAAGGCTGCTATTTAGCTATATCAATTGGGCCTTTGAGGATGGCTGTACCTTATCGGCTAACACTTCATCCGACGACCACCAAGGGTTCCTCCCTGGGTGGTGCACTGTCTGCCTTTGACTCTTTCTGACAATACATTTCCTCTGGCAGCTTCTACAGCCCATCGTAGGAACGATCTCCACTAATCTCCCCCAGATCAAGTTCTTGCAGAAATCCACGGTTCTTTCCCGCCAGATTCCTTCCTATCAAGCTTGACTTCTTCAAGACTCTTCAAGTTTCCAAGATATGGTGCCCTGCTTTCTCTAACACTACGGTCTTCATTGCTCGGAACCTTGAAGCGATATTACAGCGAATTTGCTCGTCTCTACGGTTCTCCCTCTTCACCATGCCTCTACCCCCACGTTCCCCAGATGGGTAATTTATAGATGCCATACATGTATATGCGCTACCCATACTTCTGGCTGCAAATGCCCATAACACAGTGTTGCTGCACCATGGGCCTATTCCCGTGTAGTTTGGGAATACAAATACTCCATGAGGCAGCACAATCAACAGCCCGTAAGAGCCCGGAAAGCTTCATTACAAGTGGTCCAGCTTCTCCGGTATGTAAAGCCTCAGATTAGGCCTAGAGTTATATTTACGGGGTCTTATCCCATGCTCTCCCACCCTTCCTATCTGTGCTACTCTGGATTTGTAGGTTATTCAGAGGTACATGTAGGAGTGTTTTCTGTAATAGAATCTCAAAGATCAGCAGTGATTTTCAATTCTATTCAGAAAACACTCGCCTCTGATTATTTCCCTCCCTTCCAGCTTTGAGTGAGTCTTTGCTGCGAAACTAGAGGCTGATTGACTAGAGTGGTCTCTATACCAGAGCATGGTTGAGTGCACAGGATGGTTTTTTTTTCTGCGGATTTGTTCACGTGCACGCATTAGACTGACATCCATTTGTACATGTAGGTTATTCAGAGATGAGTGTTTTCTTACTAAAATCAAAAACCACTGCTGATTTTTGAGATTTTAGCCTTACATGTTGCACACCAAGTAACAACTGCACCATTTTTTACAAAATGTATTTCTGTAACAGATTCTAAACTTGACAAGATATTAATATAATATTGACTGGCCTTGAGGGGGATACGACATATATTGCCTGAACTAGATTCATATTGCCCGAGTCGAAGACGAGGGCAATATGTCGTATCTCCCGAAAGTACGAGCCAGTCAATATTATTATCTATATCTAGACATCTAGAACGAACAAGAAAATGTTATTCACAATTTTAAGAGCAGCTCATACATATCCACTATTTTACGTGTAAACGTAAACCTATGGGAAATGGCACTCGTTCGTGAGTTCTTCTCGCAGCGCATAAACAAAAATTGCATGCCTTGATTGCCAAGTTCCCGGATGTTAGACCAGGGAAAATACACATATGAACTGGCAATGAGGTCACTATATCCTTCTATGCGCCCCGAGGGACTGTGAGTGACCACATGATAGTCCTGTTCCCCAAGGCCAAATTTTTATAACACACCGTACTGCCCCAAATATACCACGAGAAAAGAGACGTTTTCAGTTTGACAATTTAACCATTTGACGACTTGTACTGTACTTGTACTGTACTTGTAATTGTTAGTGAGCTACGCGTACAGTACGCCTGCAGTACGCGCACGTACATGTACGTATGTGACCGATCCAACCAGTCAAAAATTAAAGACTAGTATGCCCGATCGGTACACGGTAAGTAGTCTTTTAATTTTTGACCGGTGACGTCATGGTGCGCTCTAGCCTAGCCCCACACGTGATCGCGTTTCAGCCAATCGGGATAGAGAAAACAGGATTTTTAAACACGTAAAAGCCATAGGCTTTTCCGAGAGAGGGTAATATAGAAAAATATTGCCTGCTTAGCCCGGTTAGCATCACAAACGAGGGGAATATGATTTTGCAAAACCACAGCTCAGCTGTCTGATACGGATAATAATTCCTGATATTGCATTATTGAGCTTGTTGTACCAAGTTTACATCAATGTTTTCATTGTGATGTACTGTACATGTAATTCTTGTATCTATAAATGTTAGTAATGTTTTTTCTGAATACGTGTTCTCTTAATTGCTTCATTCAAAATCTCTTTTAGGGATGGTGAATTTAATGTTGATTACAGCAGACGGAAAAATAAAAAGGTACCGGAACAATCATTCTTTCAAATAAAAATTGATAAAACAAATAACATCATCATAATTTAAGCTAATTGGAGTGTATTTCTGCAAATTATAAATTACTAATATCAAAGTTATATTTGTCGAAAACAAAGCCAGCCAAGAAGAACTGACTATATAAATGAGTGGTACAACATATCCAAGTGGTACCTCAATTTGTTTTTGGCCAAGCTATCTTTCAAAAATTAAATACAGAAAGCTGTCCTGCACAACGACAACATCGGGTGCTGTTATGGGTGATTCTCCATGCTTTTTGTTTCCGCACATGAAACACTCCAGGGTTGTAGAAGAAACATGAAACATGGAGGAACAAATGTTGCAGCCGCTGAGATGAAAAAGCTTATAATTTCTTTTAAAAGCCAAAACTTTCCTTGAATGACAGCTTGGCGTGGTAACATATTCAGTTGCCCTTCGCTTTTTGGGCTTTGTCTTCAACAGTTTCCACTTGAATGAAAAACCTTTAAAAAGAACATTTTAGTGAACTTCTTTAAAAATGAAGATAATTTTCCCCAGAATATTTTAAAATGAATTATAGATACAATTAGATATACTTTTCAACTATTTTTTTTTTTTGTGTCTTCTGTAGTCACTGATATATTTTCTTAACAATCCAACGAGTGAGGCTCCATGGGAAGAAGTTCTCACAGCAGGAGATGTACAACATATTGGATCTAGCAAGGTAACACATACAATAGTACAACATAATGGATATAAGAAGGTAACACATATACTATAAAAAGATAAGATAGCCGCACTAGTCTAAGTTGATAAAAATACAATGTAGGAGACAGCACTTTATAGACTAGTCCAATTTTATTACATGAGCTTTCGGGAACATTGCATCTTTTTCACTTGTACTTATCTGGGGAAGGGAACTACTTGTTCCCGAAAGCTCATGTAATAAAATTGGACTAGTCTATAAAGTGCTGTCTCCTACATATACTATAGTACAACATATTGGATCTAGCAAGGTAACACATACAACTGTTAAACAGTTCAACATATGTGATGCGATCTGGGAAAACCCTTCACATAGTGGACAAATTAAAGCTGAAATTGAGCTCTATTTGGAACTGTTTTTGCTCTCAACCTTTACATAAAAAATTATGAACAATTGAAGTTTGCGAAAACAAATTCTGAGAAAATCAGGTTTGCAGTTATATATATATATATTGTATTTCAGAAAATATATGTATTTTTCAGAAAATATTACTTTTTGTATACCTTTAAAGAATTACTCAAATGATTTTCAAGGGTACATGTACAATGTACACTGTAAGTTGGATGGTTAAAGAATACACTTCATCCACAAAATACATTTTCCAAATACTATTTTTCCAAAAATAGCATTATTGCGACATCCGACAAGTTCTCACAGATCACAAAACATATTGGGTTTTGCAAGGTAACATAATGGTAAAGCTTATTTATCGTAGTGATACAATAACAATAAACTTATCCCGTGTCTTATGATGTAGTCAACAAAAGAAATGTGACGTTTCGACTGCATGTTGCTAGTCTTCATCAGGCAATGGTATTGAATGGTCGTTGTCCTGCTTATAAGATGAGTCTAGGAGGGATTAGTCAGGGATTAGTAGGGGATCGGTCAAAGAGGGTGTCGCTTGGCGTGATGCATGGTGACTGACTACTTGGAGCCACCACTCTGGATGTTCGATGTTTCTATTCAGGTAGTTAGTGTGGCGGGGATCAGAATCGCTTGCTTAATGCAGCATGTGTACCAGTGTGAGTCCATGTCAACCTTGCTTCAGTGACAGTCTGATGCGCGCCCCATCTTCCACGTGTGTTCTGCATCCACATATCCATCTGTCTTCCTCTTTGGTCTCTTTGGTGCCCAGCTATCATTTCGCTACCATTTGTTTCCCCAATGTACACCTTGTAGTAGTAGTAGTAGGAATCCTGTAGCCAATGCCGCCACGTTGGGTTGGTGGTATTGCGTTCTTCGGACGAACCAGGTGACTCCCTAAGGTCGTATCGGACTTGAGGAAAGTACAGATGCCGCAGCTTTCCAAACACTGCTGAAGTGCATGGGACACACTTTCGACATATGGAAGCACAGTAGTGGTCTTAATATGCCCCTCGAAGTGTTCACCAAATGTGTGGAAATGATACGTGGACAAATAACGGGAAGATAGATGGATTTACGGTTTCAGAACACACAGGGAAGATGGGGCATGCACCACACTGGAGCAAGGTTTAGTATACTGCCACACTGGTACACACCAACAGCACGAAGTATAGCAGCACGCAGTCGAACGTCGCGTTTCCTTTATGCTGCACTTATGTTGCCGATTATAATAAACTCGACTCGACTCGACCGGCAATTTTCTATATCACGTGACTGAACGTGACTGACTGACCGAGTCGTTGATGTGGTTAGGTCACCATGACTGACATTGAAATGCTGCCTTCTATTATGTAAACGTTAATATAAACTCATCCCCAGTCCGCCATTTTGTTTGCGCCACGTCGTAAGATGGTGTAATCAAGTACGATTCTGATTGGTTAATAGGTTGCAGTCAGTTGTAGTCAGTCACGAAAAATAGAACATGTTCAACTGGCTGTGACTGACTGGAACTGAGCATGCTTACAATGTATGTTGGTCTGACTGGGCACAATTCTCGGTGTGACTAGTCAAGGTTAGTCACTGAAAACCAGTCAAGTCTAGTAGAAATAGCAACATAAGCGCAGCCTTAGTTTACTACATTATGAGACTTATAATATATTGCATTGTAAATTTGTGTTAGATTTGGTTTTTAAATTTTTTTTTTATAGGAGATGCATAAGCTGCTGTCTAAGGAAAAGAAACCAATTCTAGTAATGTTCTATGCACCTTGTAAGTTTTCTATGTTTCCTGCTGTATATTCTTGGGGGTTCTAATTGCAACAATTTTGTTCAAGTTGTGGGCATTTCTTGAAAGAACTTTTATTTTGGTGGGGCATTTTATGTTTGCTTGTCTTTTTGTTTACTACTGTGGTCTTTGTATCTATGTTATCAGTTTACCTCTTTCTACAGGGTGTGGCCATTGTAAGAAGATGAAACCAGAATTTGCCGGAGCAGCCACGGAACTTAAAAACTCAGCAGTAAGTTATCTATATTGTCAGCTGTACCTGGAGATGGAATAAAGGTTTGGATCTAAGTAGAGCAGTGATAGATTTTTACAGTCGCCCGGTCATCAGTGATGAGCCAACTTTCTATCGGGCAACCCATAAACGCAATCGTAGTAGCCCCCCCGGATGACCACGTCGATCAAGCGCTTGTAATCTGGGCCCGCCCGCCCGCCTGCCCGCACGTCCGCCTGCCCGCACGTCGGGATTTGATCGTCCGCCACTCACGTACGTTATTTGCCCATTCCCCGGCAACTTTAATACATAGCCCTGTGTTTGGCGAGCGTGCTCTAACAAACAAAACAGCGGTGCCTACATTATCCGCGCACAATCTGTGCTGGTTCCGTTTCATTGTTTCACAGCCAGTACATGGACAGAGCTTAGTAGACGAAATGATGGCAGCTCTGAACCAACGAGTATTTCACATTTTTGTTTCGGAAGACGAAGTCACCGAATGGCGATGATATATAACACTTTATTTGTTGGTGAATGTTTAAAGTCATATAATTTGCTTGTTGGTCTGTGTAACTTTGTAATATGGTCCATGATTACGGAGTCTGATTCTCGGGGGAAAAAACACAAGCAATAATTATTAAAGTTGGTGGGCGGGCTCTTGTGCGAGAATCCTTGTTTGCCGTTTGGCGTGGTTGTCCTGGGCACCTGGCCGGGACCAGGATTTGTCGAGCCCTGGCGCCGGTATGTATAGCGACAATCATATATATGGCTATCCTATTAGGCATGGTTTACATGGAGTGTTTTAATACAAAGATAATCCCTGGATTGAGGTTAAGCTTGGTATCGATCGGACACGCACGATTCATGCCAATGTGTGTGGGCAATAGAGCCGGGGCAAAGATCATCTGCTGGACATTTTTAATTTTTTGTTGGAATGTCTTCTATGAATTGGTTTAATTGAAGACAGCATTTATACTGACCCTATGAATATATAAAAAAGGAAAAAAACACCGCTTTAAAGTCCTTACCTGTATTGATGCGGGGCAACCTGAAAATGGAAGGGGCAACTTTGACTCCCCCAATAGGTTGCCCTGTGGACGAATAAAAAAAAACCCATAAAATCTACCCCTGAAGAGCATGTTAGGAAGTCTGTAATTTTGTAATTGTCGATATCTAAGCTGTAGCATTAAGAAAACAATCAAAACATAGTGCAAAGTCTTAGTCTGCTCACTCTTTCTTTGCTAATTGTAGTTGCTTGCCTGCAAATTTTCCTTACAGGTCCTAGCTGGTATTGATGTCGACATGCCTTCAAACTATGAGATACGAACAGCTTATAACATTACTGGTTTTCCTACCATTCTTTACTTTGAGTAAGTTACAACTTTAACTTGATGACATCTTGACCATTCCTGATATGTTTACCAGTTTGAATGTCCTGACTATTTCAAATACTTTTGTGCAAGACAGGATATCCATGTTCTTACTTGTTTAAATTGTTTGAATTTGAAGGGATGGAAAAAGGAAGTATGATTATGGAGGTGAGCGAGATCATAAAGGAATTGTTGAATGGATGAAAAAGTAAGTGAAATAAACCCTTTTGACAAGCATACAATTATTAATTAATGTACAAAATAAGACTGTTGTCCTGTGGCATATTTAACGTACATTGGAGGACTGTGAGGGCATTAGCATACATGTACTTCTTTTTGCTAAGAGGTTTTTATTGACTGAGGCCATAGAAATGCCCATTTAACCATTTTATTTCCAAATTGTTTGATGAATAAGGACTAATTTATGTACAATGCAAGCAAAACTTACTGGTATTTGTTTCATGGCTATTATATTTGTAGTGATTAATCCAGTCAGTATAACCATAGCCAGTAAATATATACTGTGAGTGTATTGACTGCTGGCCAATGTACCTACTTAGCTGGTTATTAGCTTAATAGTAATGCATACCACGTGACTGAATATTAAGAAATCACTACACATAATTTGCAGGTGGGGTGCTATAATGCACAATAGTTTTTTAAACAAGTTATGAGTTTTCCTTCCACAATCAGCCCACAGCCTCCGAAGGAACCAGAGGCAGAATCCCAGTGGAGTGATGAGGACTCTGAGGTCATTCATCTTAGTGATGACACTTTTGATAACTACATAGCTGAACACGAGTCTGTACTTGTCATGTTCTATGCACCCTGTGAGTTTGAAGTAGTGTTGTTGTTGTTAACATAGACAAGATACAATGTACATGCAGATACATTTATTTTAATCTTACAGGTTTACTGAAATAGTTTATGTTTAGCTGTATAAATAAATGTGTTATCTTCGTAGAGATATAGTAAAAGCTAGATGGCTTTGCATGCAGGGTGGTTCTTGATAAAAATTAAATGGTCCACATACACAAAGTTTGGAAACTACTGTTATATCTTATTCTCAGATTAATGCAGTCGTACCGACAAAACACTGTGACAAGGATTTTAATATTCAAGCAGTAAAACATGACATTCGCATAAAATACCAGAACAAGTTTGAGAAAGCATTCAGAACTTTTGTTTGGTTTTTATAGAGTCACTTGGACTAATCCAGTGTGTTAAGTCGAAATTCACCAAGCAATTTTGTCAAATTGAAAACTGTATTCATGACGCACCATATACGAAAGTGTATTAAGATCTGCAACACTTTTATAACCAGTTTATCAGGAATGTTGATATTAACCCTGGGGGTACTCATGCCATAGGCAATAATTAATACATTTGTTAGTAACAACAAGATGATTTATTCAATTTCGCTGCAATTATTTTTCATCCAAGTCCTTAAAAGAGTGGCTGAACCCGATTTTGCTCTAGAGGTCATTCACTGGGTAGGCCAATTGTTACAAATGTGGGTCTCGGCCAAGCACCATATAATTTTGCACAAAGTTAGTGCAATACCAATTTCAATGTTCAATGGCAAATCAGTGGTGAACCAATGTGTCAATTGCCATAATGTTAAAATCTTTGGTGTGTGTGTCCAGTGAACTTGGATTCATCTGTTCAGACCATTAGAAAAAGATTTTCAGTTATTTACACCCCAACATAAAACGCCTACCGCGTGAGCACCTTCATGCAACCGCGTAAATTTTTTTAATCGGCGGCTCGCAGGGTTAATACATGTTACTAAAAATGAGAATAACAGGTTTGTGTTAGGTTTTGGTATTATTTATACCTATCAACAATAACAAAATTATCCTATGTCCCACGATGTAGTCCACGAATGGGAAAACATTGTGTTTTGACTGCATAATGCTAGTCTTCGTCAGGTGATGGTGTAGAACGGTCGTTGTCCTGCTTATATGCATCTACAAGGGATGGGCCAGGTCATGCACATGACTAACTCGAACAACCTATTCATGTTGTTAGTGGTGGAGTTGGATCTGAATTGCTTCCTTAATGCGACGCATGTACCAGTCTGGGTCCCTGTCAATATACCGGTACACAACATTGCTCCAGTCTAATATATGTGCCCATCTTCCACATCTGTCTGTCTTCCCGTATTTATGTCGCTTTGGTGCTCAGCTATTCTTTTGCCCATAATTCTACTGGTTTCTCCAATATACACCTTGTCACATTCTCAGAACGAGACTGTAAAATAATGTTCCAAATGACACCCCATACTGCACGGCATTGGATTTGTACAATGTAAACATATTTTGGTTCAAAAATCGACCAAGGGATTACAGAATATCGCTGATTAATTAATTTTAGTTGTCACAGTACCTGGTGAAGTTAGTGGAGCTACTATATGCGGAGTAACAGAAATGTACACACTCCCACAGACATCCCCAATCATTACAATAGTTTCGCAATGCTACCCAGCTCAACTAACTACTCATCTATTTTGTGTAATATCACAAAAAAATGAAAATATTACCGATTATATTGCCGTCAAACTGCAATGAGAATTTATTTTATGTTAAGCCTCACGGTTTGCTGACTTGCCCATCTGGGTACTTTATCCTTTTCACCTTGCCGCAATGGTCACCAGGGAGCTCTATGGCGTTTACATATTTTGAGCAGAGGTCCCATCTTTAAAACGCTTTGCTATCTTTGGACATGACTTATGCAGTGTCTGTACTGTCCTGAAGGCCGATACGACCCTAAAAAGCTACCTGGTTCACCAGTGGGATTGTCTAACAACATGAAGAGAGACAAAGGTGTTGATTTTCTAGATTGATGGCTCTGTGATGTTAGATGCCATGCATCATGCTTCGGCGATTTGACTAGTAGCAGAACAACGATCATTCACACAGCATTACCTGATGAAAACTAGCAGTACGCAATCGAAATGACATTTCGTTAACTACATCATGAGACATACATGTAGAATAAGTTTATTTTTGTTGTTTATCACCATGATGAATAATGTTTACTACTATATTGATAACTTTTTAAGTGGCTGTTTCTCCTAAAGCCAATCTCATTTAATTGTCATAACATCCTCATTAGTCAGGTGGCACAGCAGTACTTTCCCTGCCTTTCTTCGCAGACCAGGTTTGTGAAGTTGGTATTCAGCTCCTGTCTACCCTTAACATTTGGCAATACAAACTCTATCACTACAAATAAACAAATAAATATACAATTTTGTTATATGTTTGGAATGTAATATGCTTCAGAGTTCCTACATGAAATGAGAATCTGGTTTACCTGATGACAGTGCACGTCATTCCTGCAGACTAATTACTTGACGAAAAGGTGTACATCGATGCAGGAAATTGGCATTTTTCGTTTTCGGGTTAAGATTCTTTGAAATATCCTATCATTTTATTTTAAATCTCTTGTCAACATTTTGTATTCAGGGTGTGGTCATTGCAAGAAGATGAAACCTGAATATACTGAAGCAGCATCAGTTTTATCGGAAGAGGGGGTGAGTAGGATGTTATCAATAAAACTTCTGTTAATGGATGTGCTTAGTAACTAGTTACGGTGTAATTACTGGTATGTTGTCAATAAGACTGATGCATTAAGACACCTTGATGTCAAGCTCGGGTGATACCATGATAATATTGAATATCGCGATACTTTTTCGACGATGATGATATCGCAGACTTTTAAAAATATCGAATTATCGGCATATTGCGATATTAAAAAACATCGCGACATAAAAAATATCGCCCAAAATTGTTTTTTTCTCAATTCAATTTAATTTATTTTTCCACAGCAACATACATTTTGTTATCATGAATCACTCTTCAATAATTACAAGTTATACTTAAGTAATAGTACTGGGAAGGACTCCGCTTGAAAGCATAACTCAGATGCGAGTCCTGGTACATTCTGCATTCCAGTAAAGGTCATTCATCATGGTGATATGTGACCCGCTCTGCGAAAAAGGGTATTAAGGGACGCTATGCTATTTCACATACAGGCATGTTTTATGTGCAA
>JAVCKS010010654.1:5534-16325 GCA_032273685.1 Pteraster tesselatus
CGGGAGGAGGTATAGTCGGCGGGAGGAGGTATAGTCGGCGGGAGGAGGTATAGTCGGCGGGAGGAGGTATAGTCGGCGGGAGGAGGTATAGTCGGCACAGTATAAGAGACAGTCGTTTTAAGAGACAGTCGTTTTAAGAGACCGACGGTTTAAGAGACCGTTGTTATAAGAGACCGTCGTTATAAGAGACAGCTGTCATAAAACCATGTTGATATAAATGATGTTATAAGGCACTGGTCTCTTTATCACCCTGCTCACCTGTGGATAGCGAGATTCTTTCGCTAGTAGCCCCATCACCTCCTGCACTATGAGCCTTGACTACAATGAGGTAAGTAGTTTTCATCTGCAGACCATTGAGGGTGATTGTCGTTGCGGTCTTGTCAACTTCCTTGGTAATTGCATCTTCCGGGAGGTTTGCACGAGGCCAATACGAAACCTGTAAGAGAGAATTGTAAAGAGGTATTCAGAGCGGATTTAGGAATTGTGGACAGGGGGCACGAAGAAGATTCCCCAAAGATTTGTGGATAGGGGGTGCCCGAAGATTTGTGGATAGGGGTGCCCGAAGATTTGTGGATAGGGGGTGCCCGAAGATTTGTGGATAGGGGGTGCCCGAAGATTTGTGGATAGGGGGTGCCCGATAGGGGACGGGTGCCTGAAGAGGAACCGTGGATGTTGAGAAGGGGAGCACCTCATAGAGAAACAAGATAATTTCTCTCCGTAAAATCCAAGCTTATTTATAGCCTATGAAAATCAGCAAAATCCACCCCTGGCATTGGGTTACTACAAATATTCAGCCATAATCCCCGAATAAAGACAGTATCAAGTTCCCCCCTCCCACCCGAACAAAGGAGAAAAACAAAAGGGAATGCAAAAAAATTGCATAAAGCAAAGTCGAAAATCAAGACTAAATCGGAACATTTTGCCCACCAGCTAAGATTCAGTTGTGAGAAGGAAGCCACAGACAAGTGTTGACTAGGTACGACGCCTGATTTTTAGAAATTTGAGTGTCAAATTTAAGTACCTACACCCAGGCCTACAATTAATAACCCTGTGAGGTCAAGCATCTTTGCTTTCACCACCGATGATACCAATATGTAAATTTGATTTACGATCCCTACCGGACCTTGCAGAATTTCCCCAATCAACTCCAAAGCCCCAATTCATGTTGGAGAAGCAAATGATGTCGTCATTTTTAGTCTTTTTAAGACTACCTTGGTTTTTAAGCCTACCTTGTATTACCTGAATGGTTTGTCTGGATATTTCAATTTGTGGATTAGGGAAATCTGAGAAATTGTGTTCTACCAACAGCGTCCGAGTTGATCTATGTCTGTTCCCGAGCCTAGTGGCTCAAGAGAATGCATGAAACGACTGAGCACATTACTACTCCTGGATGGATGCTACTCAATCGCAGATTAACCCCTGACACGCTAGGTTTGAGGGGAAAGTGCCTTGCTCAAGAACACGACACAATGATAACGACAGCCATCAAAACCCTGATCCCTACATTGAGAATCAGATGCACTAACCACTAAACCAACGTGCCCCTTCACATTTTAAGAGCCGATAAACAAGTTTGTAAGTTTGAATGGCCTACCTTATATCCCATGAGTGGCTCCTCACCCTCGCCTGTCGTAACAGCATCCCATGTAATCACCGCAGTACCCTTGCTCTTGAGTACAGCTTTAACATTAGCGGGGGCCTGCTGAGGGGCTGAAACCACAAACGCAAAATACCCCCAAATATCTTAAAGTACAAACAATTACACCCCCCAGGAGGACAGGTGAGGATAAAAACGCCATACTTGCTTCACAGCCTGAAAATACCAAAACAAAGTTAGATTTACATAGCGATTCAATGGATGTCTGGTTATGTTTCTGAAAATGAGAATGAGTTGAGTTGAGTCGAGTTATAATGTTGCATGCAATGTGTTAATCCTCTTATTGTAGATGTTTGTAATCAATGAACAGAGTATGTTTGGAGCGGGTAATATTTTCGGGCAGGTAAAGTGATATTTAAAAAAATTGGTAGAATACATTTTCCGAAACAGTGTTTAGCCAGCAGTCTATAACGGATCTCAAGATTTTCCTCCCATAAAATCAGTTGTAACCTCAGATTTTTGGGTACATATACAGGTAATCCATAATACCAGTCAAAAATGTGGGTACACAAACTTTTCTTGAGGTTTTTGAACCATATTTTTGAATGCAGCAAGGATTTGGTATATAATTTCCATTCGATTGATTAATCATTAGCATACTTTTGAGTGGAAGAAACTCTCACTTCGTGGCTGTGCAGAGTACCAGTGGCCCTAAGCCATTGACTGTGGTTTTAGGTTGGCAGCTATATGAATATATACTCGCAGCTGAGGACTTTTATCAAAAAGACAGCTGGTTAAATATTATTTATCTGAAAAACCGCACGACCACCAAAGGTGGGAAATAGAAAGTGGCCAGACATTTCCTGGTAAAATGATGTTCAGTGTATTTTGTTTTCATTTAACAGAAAGTTAACAAACGGAAATAACACAGAACTAAAGAAAATATAGAATAGCCCCTATCAAAACAAATACTGAAAATTCAAACTTTGTAAAATACCGACAAGGTGGATTTGTTTGGCAAATTCCCTAGGTCTTTTGTACATGAAATAGCAATTAATATTGAACATTGCTGTGTAGTAACACTAGACAGTAAGTAGCTGATATGTGACTGGATCCACAAAAATGGGTATTATGGGACGAAAATTTGAAATCGAGTTAGCTGAATTGGTTACATTGGAAGCTTTAATGTGGTGTAGGTTTGAACTGTGGCATTTTGCAATCTAGAGATACATGTATACAGATTTTTGCATCTAGTCATAATTGTACAAATTAACGGAAGTGCCTTCAGAGATACAGCCCTTTAAACACAGCAAGTGGAAATAGAAATGAGCTAAGAGGAAACGTTCTTGAATACTCATAGTGACAGTTATGTTCCTTTTGAAAATAAAAAAAAGGTATTGATATAATAGAAGCCAATAGACCAACAACATCTTGTGATTGTTTGTTCCGTCCTCTCCACATCAAACAGCCCTTTACGTGAAATAGCATAGCGTCCCTTAATACCCTTTTTCGCAGAGCGGGTCACATATATAGCAGTTTTTTAATAATTTTCAGACATTCAAGTAAGCAAAGCATCATGACCAGGCACCACAAACTGAGGATAAAGTCACACGATGTTATTTTTCAAGTGCCACTACTTGACTTAAAGGAATAATCAATTCTGGGTATTGTACCATATTCCTGATGATAAACTCCCACGCTAACCATTTCCTACTAACGTTTTATTATCATAAGCCGATGTGAACTGGACTTTCAGTTTTCTGCACTAATAGGTGCAGTTTCCCACGATTCTCTCGCATGATACACATTATGCTCTGTTGTGCGTACTGATTATTAAAGGGGTGCTATCGCAGGATATATTTTGTGTTGAGCCAGACAAACTTTAAAGGCTCCATTGCATGCATTACGAGACCATCCAATAGCCTGGTACCAGTATGCCATTATAGAAAGTGCTACCTCTACTGAAAACCATCCAAAATGTATATTTTCTCAATTTCTGACTTGATTCTTATTTCATGGTGACAGGTCATAGCACAAAATACTCTGATATTTTGTTATCAGTCTCCAGAATTCTTTTGCGCACTAGGAATTTCCGGAGTGAAGCAGGCTGCGTGATGTTTATTATGTACTTTGCACAAAAGCACTTCATAAGCCCTCTGCGTGCTGTATTTCAATGTATTGTCTGGCACCCTGACTTAGTTAACTGCATACCATGTTAAACACACTACAGAGATAACTTACACTATCCCTCCATTCTTTGGCAACAAACTTATTATGAGTTTTTGAATAACACAGGGGTACATAAAATTCATTAAACCTTTTGATTGAATGCTGAATGTCTTTGTTAAGAACTTCATTTAGTCAGGAACATAAATTATTTACATCAAATTTTCATCCAAAAGGCTGTTTGAACAAATTTGGTGTGAGGTCAATAAATGTCAAAGGTTGCTAAGTGCAGGATTGCCCTGGATCAGACACTTGCAGCTAATTAAGTCAGAGTACCAACAAGGTAATTTGTGGGGGGAAAAAACAGGAGGGTGCAAATGAGTCAATCACGATTCATCTACGGAAAATAGCTCGAAATATTTTGTATTAAAACAAAATGCAAATTTAACAGACAACAAAAGGCAAATAAAAATATCTTTCGGAGAAAATCTGACTCTAAAATCATAAACAAAAGTCACGGAATGAGAATGGTTTACATGAACATGAACGTGTGAGAGATATTTAGTTTCTTGGTGAAATGGCAATCAAACAAAGTGTGGTAAATTGATCGCAGCTTCATGCAGTGGGCACACCTTCAGAAAAGAATCAATCAATCAATAACAATACGATTATTATTCCATATTATCAAGTTATTAGCAATAATCTTTTTGGAGGGAGGGTTGTGGGTGTGAAACGGGGATGGGGAAATCTCGAAGGAGGGCTTATGTCACTTGATACTGTCCAAATCTATGATGTACATTTGTAAAGCCAAATCCAAACTAAATCAGGATTTTGCTTTGTTCAGTACCGTCTCACAAAAGCAGTTGATGTTGACGGCATTGACGGTAGACTCTCGAAATTGGAGACAACTGAACAAGATTTTTTAACTATTCAACTGCTGGCTGATTCATCGAGTACCAATATTCATTAGCCCAGCAGCCGATTTCACGAACATTGCAGAATGCGCAAACTAGCCTTAGGTATGGGCGCCAAATGTCAACTTGTCCATAATGTACGAAATCAAGTGGTTCTGCAACAGATTTTACATTAATTTCTTATAATTGCGGAATAATAATTTTACAATGAAGTTTACAATGAATTTGCCGATAGCAGTCAAGAATAACCCTTTAAGAACCATTTTTTTTTGTCCAGAAAGATTAAGTTAACATTTTGTGTCCCATACTTACGCACTGTATTCTGTTTCGTGAAATCGGCGGCAGACCTACTAAAAGTAACTAAAATCTAAACTACACATATTTTTCTAGTAAAAATTGTAGAATGAAATCAACTAAAACCGAAGAGCAGACAATTTCTAACGTAGTCTAAAATTCACATTTGTCCTTCATGATTGGCCTGGTATCAAGTGACATGCGCCTATTTCTTAAGCAGGTAGGGTAGGGGGTTACTCGGTTAATTCAAGCTAGTTTTTTAAATATTTATTCATGCAGGTCATTTGTTTATAGGCCCAGAGAGATTCTCAATACTATCCTATCGCCGTCTGGACTCAACGTTTCAGGTACAACCATTGGGTTGACAATCTCTCTGAGTTACTACGGACGGATCAACCATTCAGAGACGACTGCTTGGTGGTGCTAAGGCATCCCCGTTCCCCGAAATATAAAAAAGGAAATATGTAACAGAAATCCTAAAGAACAACAATTCTGGACAGAATTGCGGACAATTGTGAATTCTGCTTCAAATAGTAGGCAGTTTGATAAGTGACATGATATGGAGGTTGTATTATAAACAGAGTCAACTTTCCATTCAGGTATTAGATATGTGAGAGATGTAAGCAACATGGTCTGAAGTGCTGGTATGCTGGTAGTCTTTTGGGGGTTGTTTCGTGGACTTAAATACTACCATTGTGTGGTCAAGGTACATGCCAGATTTGCTTACGAAATTCTGCCTGGGATGCCTGTTTAAACGTACTCAAAAGTTTAAATTAAAAACCATATCATGTCACTAGTCATTTTTTTTTACTTCCAGCTAGTCAAGTTTTTAAGTGTTTTGGTCCCCCCCCCCCCATGCCCCCGAGCAGCCCCTCTGAACCCGTTTCCCCTTCACGACATCAAATATGTACTTCCAAGGGTTGGCTCTACAGTTGGCTCTACGGTAGACTGCAGCTCAGTGGTAGTGGCTTTAAGAAGGGAAGATGAAAACGAAGGAAGAAGCAACCACAATGAACAAATACACCAGTCACTATCTACTAATGGCTACTCTAACCAATAGCAGGGCTCGTAGCGACCACAAAACTCAATGTCTAGAGAAACCTTCACTCTCATCAGACTCTCATCACAGCATCAGAGACTCATACACAATCCCAGGCTACACTAGGACGCTGCGTATTACCAACTAGCGGGGGTAACCCGGCGCCGCCCGGGTTATAAAACACACCCGTGTCATTTTTAGTTTTTTTTTGTTTTTGAGGTCATGGCGATTCAGAATATATATGGTGTTGGGGGTCTATATGTTATGATTTTCGAGTTCAGAGCATTCATACATTTACACGGTTTGCCCTTTATGTACGAGTGTTTCCATAAATTAGGGTACCAAATTTGTTACAGTGTCCCTATCACGTTGGGAAATGTACCACCTACATGTAATTACTCTTGATTGTTTAGGGTATCTGCAGTCGTGTTTGAATCATAATCAAAAGTCAATACTAAAATTATAATATTTAAAATCAAACAATATTATTAAGAGTCAAATTAATAAAATAATAATAGATAACATTTCCCAACGTGACAGGGACACCGTCACAAATTGGTACCCTAATTTATGGAAACACCCGTTACATATAGATTATATGTGGCCTCTAAATAAGTTTAAAGTGATCGTGAAAATTAGCAGGGCAATCGGATTTCCTATTATTTCCGATGTTTGTTCAACTTCCACTCAATATGATGATCTGGAAAAGGGACACGTCACATATGCACACAGTACATGATGATCTTGAGGTCCTTAAAACCAAACTTTAGAATGCTAAAAGTTATTCACCGTGGTGGTAAACAATGACTTATCCTGTGTCTCACGATGTAGGCAACGAGTGGGACGTGATGTTTTCAAGCCATACTCTTAGGCTTCGCAGGGTGATGGTGTAGAATGGCCATTGTCCTGCTGCAACTACTAGCATGCTTGACCAATCCTCGACCGATCCCCTTTAGATGCATATAGACAGAACAACGGCCATTCTTTACCATCACCTGACGAAAACTAGCAGCATGTAGTCGAAACATCATGGCATCCCACTCATTGACTACTGTACATCGTAAAACATAGGATAAGGCGCACGCACGCACACGTGTCTAAACACCAGCAATCAAGGACATCCCATTGTTCCTCTTTTGTTTGCGAAAACCTCCGGAGGAATTCCACAGGGTTAAGAATTGTGGACCTGGTGTGAATCAAGGAACTATTGGCCCTCTTTTGTTCTCACCCTCTTTCCGTCCACGATTTGAATGTGTATACAAACACACCATCACACGGACCGACTTATGGGGTACTGCCTTGTTCCACCCATTGTAGACACTAACTATTTCTTTCTTTTTCCTAGTTCCTTCTTCAGAAATTACCTGTAGCGTACCAAATATTTCTAAAGCCGACTTGTGGGGTCCATTAAACTGTTTGTATTACCCTCTAACTAGTACCCCATATTAAGTCGGTGCGTGTAAAACACACACAAAGTATGCTTGCCATTGGGGCTGAGAGAGAGAAAAATACTTGAACATGAGGATCAAGTTAGAATTGATATGGTTTTTCCACGAGCCCTGCAGTAAAACAACACTGACAAATATCACTGACACTACTGCACTGTTTCCGACATACATCTGAATATATCTCACATTGGTACTCACTACTGAACATACATCATACACATATCACTACTACACATGCCAGCCATACATCAAACAGGTCAATACAGGTCAATAAAAGGTCAATACAGGTCAATAAAAGATCAAGCATGGGTCACCAACAAGTCCAACAAGGGTCATCGACAGGTCAAACATTAGTGGGCTGTAGGCCAAACACGGGTCAACAATAGGTCAAACACGGGTCCAACACGGGTCAAACGTAGGTCCAACACGGGTCAAACGTAGGTCCAACATGTACACGTGTGCAGGTTTAACATATGTCAAATATAGGTCAAACACACAAAGTAGAGTTCATGTACTAGTACTTGCTACATGTGTAAACCAAAATTCCATCTGTTAAACGCAGTCATAAAACTAGGGGGAGAAGGGAGTCTAGTCGTTTGAGCATAAAATCACAGATCAGACTATTTTCAAAAATGATTGTAAATTGCTCCAACAAGGCTATTTAGGGCGACGTACATTTGGCCTAAACATTTAATGTCGGTGCATCAGTATCTCAAGCAAGTAGTTGAGATGTAACAAAAATCAGTGTGGAGATTGGACAGGGCCGATTCACTTGTTGCCCATACTTTAATCAGATTATTTAAACGGTGAAGAAAACGGCACAGAATGTGAGTACAGCGTACATCGTGTGAAATTCAACTGGCCCTGGCTTGTTTGAAAAATCGACATTAACTCTAGTCATCATCAGCAGATCTAAAATCGCATAACGTTTGCATGTTATAAGTAACAAAATGACAGGAGTCAAAGACACTGAAGTTAACAAGACCACTCGGAAGATACTCCTGTACATAGTCACGTCAACTCCCATCCCCCAGCTATGACGGTACAACAGATGAACGTTTGGTGATGAACAACACACAACCAAATCTAGACCGTCTACTTCTACAGGGTAAATTTACATGTACTTTATAAAAAATAAAAAAAAATTAAAAAGAACACAAGACAGATTGGATTATTTAGGGCACAGGAATTACACCAAAGGTATTTATGAAAAAGGCGCGAACAAGATATATTTCCATTCTGAATACAGATGCAATTATCAATTTGCAACCAGTAGATTCATTTTTGGTACATGAAATGAGAGTAAAGTCGCAAAGAGAGAAAAATCAGGTATTTTCAAATTAGTAGAAGCAGAGCTTTCTAGTGGTTCAATAATTACGTAGTACACCAGACAGAATGAGCGAAAAACATCTATCCTGAAATAAGACTCTTAATAATCACCCGCAGACAATAATTCAACACATATATTCGTATGTCCATTTGAGAAAAGTGCTTTTTCTGTAACTTTTAGAAAGAATATTTAGATGTTATTTGTAATTATAGGCACTATCGTTAGGGTAAATGGGGCTCCCTCAGTCAGTCATAATGCTCAAATTCAAGCCACAAATTCTACGTATACACAACCACAAATAGAAACACCTTGCAATTTGTCTTGGGGTTACTCACTGCTAACATTCGATACCTCGTTTATTGTTGGGCTAAGAGCAGTAAATTAAAATTGGCCCGACCACAAAACTACAGCCACTTTAACTTTTCCAGAAAGAGTGCCACTCTAGGAATCAACTATGTTAAGCCGCCACTACAGTGACAAACTTTTTATCTGTGACGAAAAACTGCTTAGCTGATTGATATTGTATAAAACTGCCAATGATTGGTCTTGTGGTTTAGCTACTATTTCTTACAGCCAATGAAATAGGTTGTCAGATACCTCAGCTTATTATTTATTTGTAACTATTAATTGTAAACTCTATAAGTCACAGTTAAAAAAAAAATTCTTATAGGATGATCAGAAAAAGGACTTTTACATAAATGGACATACTGGTATATTTTACAGTTTTGCAATTATAATTTCAACTTCGTGTTAGACGTCTTTCACAAGCTCCGTTACATCTCCGGATTGTTGAAAACCATGAGGTGTGACATACCGATAGAAAGCTATTTCTCTTCTAAATTCAGAAAACCCCCGAATCTAAAGTCTCAATTTGCAACTTCATTCTCAGATCACAGATAAAGACGCAATATCGGCGAGTACATTCGGCCATCTTGTTGTATTTGTGAAATCAAAAATTCAGAGGATCTGAGATCCAGCTGGTTCGGATGCAAACAATGGATCCATCTGAAGGAAGTAAACTTGGTATCAGGCCTACCTGGTCGGAGTGTAGTCACGGTGGCCACCTCCTCGCTGGACGGGCCGTTGCCGCCACCACTGTAGGCCATAACCTTAATGTTATACTGCGTAGCTGCCATCAGTTCCTGGATCGTGGCCTTAACGGCCGCGCTGGCACTTCTTACTATTTCGCCATTCTCCTCGGTGCTATCAGCAGGCCAGTATTTGAGCTAAGCGGACGGAGTTACCATATTTAGGTAAAGGCGGTAAAGCAAGACAAATATTAAGAATTAGGGTTTGAAATAACCGCTGGAGCACAGGAAAGAGTACAGTGATTTTACAATCTGTTACAATATGTGTTGCGATCAGAAAAAACCCATCAAATGTCGCAAATGATTATTTGAGAAAATTGTTTTTCCCAAAACCAATTTTTATGAAAATATATTCCGTGTTTGAAATGTATCCTTTACCCATGCAAATCACCACAAATGTTTTAAATATTTGCCAAAAATAATGATATTTTCTGTAGAAAATGTTTTTTTTAAGTCGAAATATGCAGCTCGAAAAGAAAGTACTAACATATCTTCTGCAAACCTAAGAATGTATTTTGCAAACTTTAGTAGAACTTAAATTGCTCCTATTTGGATTATTTGGATCTACCTAGAGGTCGAGAGAAATATAATGTAAACAGTTCCAGATAGAGTTCATCCTCAGATTTCGTTTCTTATAAATACATGCATATCCGATTTTCCCCCATATCAAGGTTTTCCCAGATCGCATCGCATACATACAGAAATGTTTTAGCGGCTAACAATTACTACGCAAACTACTTTGGAATACAATGTGACATTAAACAGAATAAAGATCGTGGCGTGTGTACATGTACATGCAAATACCCCAAAGTAAGCGATTCTTTCGCCAGTAATTCTTCTGTTTATGGTGGATACAAGGTGAATGGTCGAGAATCCCAACTAAAATGGGTCATGATTGTTATGTTTTCCCCCCGG